>VSMD01018760.1:0-66892 GCA_008750895.1 Mirza zaza | reverse complement strand
TTTTTTTTTTTTTTTTTTTGAGACAGAGTCTCGCTTTGTTGCCCAGGCTAGAGTGAGTGCCGTGGCGTCAGCCTAGCTCACAGCAACCTCAAACTCCCGAGCTCGAGCAATCCTGCTGCCTCAGCCTCCCGAGTAGCTGGGACTACAGGCATGCGCCACCATGCCCGGCTAATTTTTTTTTTTTTATATATATATTAGTTGGCCAATTAATTTCTTTCTATTTTTATAGTAGAGATGGGGTCTCGCTCAGGCTGGTTTTGAACTCCTGACCTTGAGCAATCCGCCCGCCTCGGCCTCCCAGAGTGCTAGGATTACAGGCGTGAGCCACCGCGCCCGGCCCACACACACACATACTTTTTTTGTGGTGAGAACACTTGAGATCTACTCTTAGCAAATTTCAAGTATACAATATTTTATTATTAACCTTAGTCACCATGCTATATGTTAGGTCTTCAAAACTTACTCATTTTAAAATTGGAAGTGTGTATCCTCTGATCAGTATCTCTTTTCCCCAACCTCGTAGCCCCTGGTAATCACCATTCTACTGTTACTGTGAGTTCAACTTTTTATTAAATTCCATATATACGTGAGATCACGTAGTATTTGTTATTCTGTGCCTGGCTTATTTTACTTAGCACATTGTCTTTCAGCACATGTTATCACAAATGGCAGGATTTCTTTCTTTTTTTTGTAAGGAATAATATTCCATTGTATATATCAGCCACATTTTCTTTATCTATTCATCTGTGGTAGGAAAGATGATTGTAAAGTTGAAAAGGGAAAGGTAAAGATCAAAGTAAAATTTACTATGGTGAGAACTGGTGACTGCAAAGGTAGAAAAGAACCAAGAACTGAAATTCAAGCGATCAGAATTTAGCTAAGGAAAACAAAAGGAGCGCATATGACATGGGTAAAAAAGAATAGAGGTAGAGATTAAATTTTTATGGCAGTGCATTTAAACAGAGAATGTATTATTGAGGGAGTTGAAGCACACAGTGGGGTATTTATTTGCTTATTTATTTTTTGAGACAGGGTCTCACTCTGTTGCCCGGGCTAGAGTGCAGTGGCATCATCATGGTTCACTGCAGCCTTGAACTCCTGGGCTCAAGCCATTCTCCTGCCTTAGTCTCTTGAGTAGCTGGGACTATAGATATGTGCAACCACACCCAGAGACAGGGTCTTGCTATGTTGCTTAGGCTCATCTTGAACACCTGGCCTCAAGTAATCCTCCTCTCTGCGCCTCCCAAAGTGCTGGGATTACAGGTGTGAGTCACCGAGCTGGCCCAGTGGGACATTTTCAATGCTATCCAAGGAGTATGGTCAGTGAGCTATAAACTCAAGTAATGAATATCTGGATAATGTTTAATGGGCAATATTACACTGAAATGAACCCAAGGCATACTATAGCATCAATATTTTAACAATTTGACATTATCTGTGTTGTTTCTAAAATGCTAATCATATTAAGCCACATACTCCTTATCTATACTGCAGGAAATCATAGAAAGCTAAATGATAGTGATGTCTGGGTAATTTCTAATTCTTTTTTTTTTTTGAGACAGAGTCTCACTCTGTTGCCCAGGCTAGAGTGCCATGGCATCAGCCTAGCTCACAGCAACCTCAAACTCCTGGGCTCAAGCAATCCTCCTGCCTCAGCCTCCCAAGTAGCTGGGACTACAGGCACATGCCACCATGCCTGGGCTAACTTTTTCTATGTATTTTTAGTTGGCCAATTAATTTCTTTCTATTTTTAGTAGAGATGAGGGTCTCACTCTTGCTCAGTCTGGTTTTGAACTCCTGACCTTGAGCGATCCACCTGTCTCGGCCTCCCAGGGTGCTAGGATTACAGGCATGAGCCACCGCACCTGGCCTCTAATTCTTATTTTAACAAGTAACTTAGATCCTCTCCCTTCATTTTATCAAAGCAGTTAAGGGAAAGATACTGATATAAATTCTTTGCCAGGACCCACACACCCCCTGGTGGAGATAATAATAAGTAATCAAATTCCCACACCCCAATGTCCTAATGTTAACTTGTTTGTTAAAGGTAACTTCTGTACAAGACTTTGTTTTCTATCAGTAGCACCTTGATCCTTGTAAACAGTAACAGGCCTGTGGTCTTAAATGTTTATTGGCAGATGACGACACGTTGGGGAAAAAAACAGTACGTGTCTTCACTCACCATTACCTGAGGTGGCTTCTCCCGCATGCAGACACGCGGGTAGGTGGCAGTTCTTCCTTCATCTTAAATTCTGCGTTGTTGTATAAGATACAAGTCATTTGTGGAAGAAGTGAAAATGTAATAAACCCTAATACTTTTGATATTTCTTGCTGCTGTCAAGTGATGCTATCTGATGTAGTAATCTCTTTTCTGGCTTACCATTAAGAATACCAGAGTCTTGCACCAGATCAATGTAAAAAAAAGAATTTGATATTCATATCTCCAGTTAAAAAAATCAAAAAACATAATATTCTTATAGAATTAGTGCCAGAGGTTTTCAAATACTCTGCTTTTGCTGCCACATCATTCTTGATGTGATAAAGTTGCTAGGATAGGTTTGAAAAACAAAGCAAAGAAGGAAACATTGAGGAAAAATATAATAAAATTGAAATGCATTATAATGCTCCATGCATGAGTTAAATAGAGCCAAAATTACCAAATCTGCCTAAATTAACATTTCGTCTGAGGATGTTTTTGGCAGTGAAGCCAAAAATTATCCTGTTTGCTGATTATCCTTCAGAAAATTATTTAATATGCTGAATACTCACCATATTTGCTGAATATCATTTAGAAAACTACTTATGCTTTATGATAATCTATGAACTGAGTATCCCAGTTCTCTGTATGTACTGCCAGTTACATTAAGACAAGAGAACAATGTTTGTTACCCCAAACCATAGGACAGTGGAAACTGAACCCCACCAAGTGTAAGGAGACACTGACTCCATCTCTACTCACAATGTGATTCTTCACATCACTTAACCCTTATCCATGAAAATAACCGAGATAGCATTTATTCTGTTTATCTCCCAGGGTTCCCGTGAGGGGCACAGGAAATAACGCATGGGGGGAAGCTACACATCAAGTGATGCCATAATAGAGATACTTCAGGATTTATGTTTATAAAGGATTTCAAGTTGTTGGTATTTATAGATATATCTCCATCTACAAATTAGATACCCAAAGTGTTGGATGTGAACTGATCTTTGTATGTTAAAACATTCAACCAGTCATTCCATAATACAATTAAAAGGACTTGACAGAGAATCATTCAATAAACAAATATTTTATCTGGTAGTTGAATTGGCACCAGCACAAATGTAATTTTATATATAAAGATGTTCTTGACAAAAGCTACGTCTGTCCCATAGCTTTGCTCTTGCAACCCCCACTGGGAGTCACCGGAGCTGCCAGGCTCTGCCTCAGCCCTGCATAATCAATCAATCAGAGGTCCCGCTGCACCTGGTTCAGCTCCCCACCTGTGTTAGCGTGAAGAACTTACCGTTCCAAGGAGAGTGCCCAGGGAGTCATAAAGTTTTGTAAGTGATATTTAGAAGTATATAGAGAACAAAGAGAAAAGCGAACCCAAGAAGAAAAAGGGAGGATAAATAAGAATGGAAGTGAAGGCTTATGTCTTGGAGATTTAGAGGTGTATGAACAAAACAAAAAACCATCACTACTTCTACCCCCACATGCATATAGTTATGAAGATTTTTAGATATTTGGGCATACAATGAGTAAATGCACTGACTATTGCTTACAGCAGGAAGCATAATGAGATAATCAAACATGCATTCGCATACACTTAAATATAATTTTTTAAGTAAAATCTTAGCTTTGATTGGCAAACCATTTATAAAAGTGGAATTAAGGGATCTATTTGAAAATATAAAAAATTAAGTCATTTATTTGAAATCTAGAAATGAAAAAATCTCTTATAGTTTTGTAATTTTCATTAATAGATTTAGATCCTCTTAATTTAAAAGCTAATTTAGAGAAAGGAAAAGGTAGTCTGTGAGTCATCCAGTGGTCCTTTGCATCTGAGGAGGTCAGGTCAAACGGGTGCCAGGCACTCTCCGAGGCACAAACATGACCTCGAAACCAATCAAGCTTCTTTGCCATTTCCATTACATCTAAAACAAAAGGGTTAAGATGCCTGTGGACACAGTCCTGTGCTACAAACTAATTTATTTCAAGTACCGCATTTAGAGAATTCTTGATCTCTTATAAGCTTTAGTGCCATTTCAAATATCAAATATACTTAAGATTTGTATTTATAATACATTGAAAAAAGAAACCTATGGAAATTAAGTACTGGTTGAATATTATAACATATATAAAAGGGTACTATTAAGGAATATCTAAATTAATAGAGTTTTAGCATTTTCTTTCTGAAAATAATTCCAAGAACAATGAAACTCATGCATGTTTGCAGATATCCTTGACTGTTTATAAAGGTTATTTGGAAATCTGTAACTTCAGGTCATTTCTGCTGTTTCTGCTTTGTGTGGAAGATTGCATAATTAATTTAGAGAACAAGAACGATATATAATGACAAGTGAGAATTTTCTTTGTAAGTTCAGCCAAATTGAATGTGTAGCCAAAGTCAACAACAGCTACTCAAACTGGTTTGGTTTCAGAAGCACGAGTGCCATGTAATTAAAGCCTCTAGTATTATCTTATTTTCTGCAGTTTTTCAATTAAAAAAAGTATTACATATATTTTAGCACTCATTAACTCCTCTTTCACAATTTCGGGGTATCAGTAGTCAAGTAACAAATAGTGATGAGGTTTACATTCTAAAACAAAACAACAATGGCTAAAAATGTTAAATTAGTTATGTGAAATTAATTTAATAAAATAAATTGAATAATGACTATTATTCAGGCTAGCACTATATAGCCTGCATTATTTAATTTATATGAAGATATAAAGATAAAATCTATTCAAAAAATCATATTGTACGTAATCAAATTACATGACAGGTGATCAGCAAATCTCTGGTTGTTTTTGAGTAAGCAAGAGTCACTTAACAGGTTGAGGGGTTTCTACTATGTCTTCATACAAGTGTTCTTCCTTGTCTCCAAACTTCTATTATAAAATCACAGCACCTACTATTATTAATACCACTGGGATTCAGAAAATCATAGGTATTTCACACAGTTCCTCCTATGTGCATTCCTTAACCTTTTGTTAGATTTACTTAGAGTGAGAACTTGGCAAATATAAAGCCTGTGAAACAAAAGCCACAGGAGTCTGGAGAGTCTGAGGTTGTAAATTTACCTTGGACCACAGGCAGCTGCAGACACTAGCATTCCTATCCCCCCTGCTAAAGATGAAGCTACCCCACTCCCCTATCTCTGCAGGCATTACCCCCCACCCCCACCCCGAAAAACCCTCTATGCAACCCAACACTTTCTCCCCTGCCTTGGGGTGGATGCTGTTTGGCCTCCACCCATCTGCACCCAGATGTTCAAAATAAAACAGCATTTTGCTACACATGAGGCTTTGTGTGTCTTCCTCCCCGTCCAACATAACACTTCTCCACCTCATTTCTACCATTCGAACTGCCAAGGACACTTCACTTAAAGCTAAAGCACATCACTCCCAGAAGTGAGCCAAGGCTGCCTTTCTAGAACACTTTTTTTCTCCTTTTAAATTCAATCAAAACATACATTTTCTATCACCAGCATCAACTTTGTGGGCTATTCTGAATCTCCCCACTTTTAAAACATTAATGCAGATATTCTTCCAATGTCCAGAGGATTCTACTCTTCATTTGCTGATTTATTACTTATTACCCATTTCCTGAGTGACTCCTGCGGGTAAGACACTGTTCTAGGCTCTAGGGACACAAAGTTCCTGCTCTTGTTTGACAGTCTAGAGGAATGGGAAGGGACCATGTAGGCTAAACGAGTTAACAAGACGCTATCAGGTTTTGCTAATGCTATGGCAGATGGGGTACAGGGACTGAGAAAGACAGGGATGACTTTAGACCGAGGCATCAAGGCAGGCCTCTCTGCAGAAATTACATTTATTAAGCTGAGGTCAGGATGCCTAACTGTGTGACAGTGTCATTTACTGTAAGTAACACGTTGCCTGCAAATATAGGACTCTGCTGTTAGTAGGCCCTCAAAAAATGATAAACCCAAGTAGTTATCCCTAAGATATGTACTACTTACTGAATCATACACATGCTTAATATTAAAGACTATAAAGTCAGATTAGTTTGAGCTGCCATAGAACACCTATGAACAAACCATTTCAAAAACTAACATCTATTCGCATTATAAATATTTATAATAGGTTTCCAAGGAGGCAAAAACCTCTCCTAACCTATTATCTTGTATTTTATAAATACGTATACAAAACATGGCATTTGCATATAATTTTACTGCATTAATAAAACGACCATCTTATCTCAAAGATTGTTGAACCTGGCATCAATCTGTAGAAAAGACAAAGAGTTGTTTCTGTAAGATGTTACTTCATCCCACTCCCTTCTACACTCAAAGGCCCAGTCACAAATCCCAGGCTACTGAGAGCAGGACTCCCACCTGTACTCAACTAGCTCACGCTTTCACTTTCAAGCCTACTGATGGTGTGAATATCTGTAGTATTTATAGTTGTTACTTTCTAATCAACATAGATTTTCACAGAAAACTAAAAATTATAGTTTTTACCATTCCCGATCCTAGGATAAAAATGATAAAATCTGTTGACACCGAAGAAACAAGCTTTTTCCGATAAAATCTGTTAACATTTGAAGAAACAAGGCTTCCCCACAAAGATAAAAATGCAGAATAAAATAGAGAAGATATTAAAAGTACATTGAAAGGTACCCTAGGTAGATAAGGAAATAAACAAACCAAAAATTCAATACAAAGGCACAAAATAAAAAGGACATATACTTAAATACTCTTCTATCTTCAAAGTTAAAGTGAAAAAAGTTACTAGTGGTTTAAATATGTATACTAAATGTAAGCCATTTTAAACAGTATTTCTAAGCCAATGTAAACCGAAGGAGGTAAAAAAAGACAAAAGAGAAATTTGTGAGAAAAAAATGGCAGTTGCCCCACACCTTTAATCTCTTAGCCCTCTTTAATGTTCTCTAATTAACACACATACCTTAATTCAACAATAAACCAACAGAAAAAGTATTGTATTTGCTAATTATGTGTAATATCCTTAACCACTGTGGTTCGGCGCTCACTGGCTGCGCCACCTTGCCCACAGCCGGCACTCACAGTCCGCACGGTGGTGTGTGCTGTGCATCGACGAAGGATCGTTTTGCTCTTGTGTGATGAGGAAAGCTTTAAGCACAGAAAGCTTGTTTTACTTTACAGGCAGCTTTACTTGTAATGTAAATCAGAATAGGTAACATATACATATATGTTTTTATTACGTTGTTTTTAAATGTTCACAACTTTATTTTGATTAATGGAAAATTAGAAAGTCATATCACGGCTGTTGGCTAAAGTTGCTGTGCGCATTCATCTGTGGCTATCAACTATAGTTGACGCTTGTACCAAAGTGGTTAATACCCACTGAGTAACTTGCTTAATAGGCCCTCCAAAGAAAGCAAGAAGTCTCGTAAGACAATCAACACAACAGTGACTTACTTAGTGTTCTTTCCCTGTAGCTTTCAATTTGACTAGCTATACCGTGAATTGTGCCAATGAAGGCACATGAGATCAACTATAGGATTCAAAGGAAATTTTAAGGGTAGCAGCTGCCTAGAATGATCCTGAATGTCTCTGCTTCATATAGAACATTTTATCTAAAGGAAAATAAGTCATCAAGTTAAAACTTTCTAAAAGAGTTTCCTCCCTCTTCCCCACCCCCACCCCACTCTAAGCCCACACAGGTTATAGCTATAAATTTGAAAGAGGCAAAACTATTAAACTAAGAGGTTACAGCTAGTTATTAGTTCCAGGCCACACATGCCATTTTCATGTACTATACAACACACACACACATATATACATTGTTATACATATGCATTGGGGCTTTTTTTTTTGAGACAGGGTCTCATTCTGTTGACTAGGCTAGACTGCAGTGTTGTCATCATGGCTCTGAAATCCTAGGCTCAATCTCCCAAGCAGCTGGGACTACAGGCCAGCATCACCACTCAAGACTAACTTTTCTATTTTTTTGTAAAGATGGGGTCTGGCTGTGTTGCTGAGGCTGGTCTCAAACTGCTGGGCTCAAGCAATCCTACCTCCTTGGGCTCCCAAAGTGCTAGGATTACAGGCATGAGCCACTATGCCCTGCCTGAGGCTCCATTTACTTGGAGTTAGAAGATACTTTAATTAAAAACTTTATCCTCTAGACTGGGTGACAGAGCAAGATTCTGTAGCAAAAAAACCCCAAACCAACCAATCAACAAAACAGGTTTTTAAAGGATTACAGAAACTTTCTTAGCATTTATGATAATATCGGCCACATATATATTAATTTTCACCTACTGATCAGGAACATAAACTCTTAAGGGACAAACACTACATACTTTATAACAACACACGTGACAAGATTTTCAGAAATCCACTGTGGCAAAGCAGCACCCAAACATTTTTATTTGGGTAGAATAAAAACAGAAGCAATAATGAGAAATTGAGATAACATTCCTTTGGTTCCTTCTCTGCCCCCAAAAATGTGCACCCAACGGAAATTCAACCACAGGAAATGTTATTCATGTTTAAAATAATCTATTCAGCCACTCAAATAAAACCACAAATCAAAGAAATTTTGAAAAACACTTTGATGAGTTTCAATGAAAACATTCTTTATTGGTAAACAGACACTTCAAACTTTTTCATTATATACATCATGCGAAATGAATGATTTCACACATGGTTGTCTAAACTGCTCATTGTGACATACTATATTTTGAGATGATTATACATTTTAACAGTTACAATGAACACAGTAGTAAAAATAATTCAGGAAAATGACTCAATGAAGCAAAACACTGTAGCAAGTATGAAAGTACTGTTCATCCCTCCTGGATGTTTAATTTTCCCTCCTAATGTAAATCTCTATATTTTAGAAGACTACTATATACAAAAATGGAAGTTGTTTTTGTACGGGCATCTATAGGCACTCCACTTAATTGATACAAAGAAAATTTCAAATAATTTTACAATGTTTGGTTAATTTTTTTCCTGTTTTGTTAATCCAAAACAGGACAATGCCCTTTTATTTAAAACAGTCATTTCTGTCTAGAAATCGTTTCCTTATGAAGATGATTTTGCCCCATGCAAAGGTAGTTTACCCCTGGTAATCTTTCTGAGTTGGAGCTGTTAAGTATTATCCAAGTTGTTTCCAATAAGTGGAAAGGCGCAGGGCTTCCTATTCTGAGGGGAAGACCTAGGAATAATCTTCTTTTATTATGACAGTGAGAAAAATTCTTCCCTGCAGTAGTGGGATCAACACTTGTATCTTGTGGTAGTTCTGGAAGCATTCTCAGTATTAAAAACCCTAGCACAGGTAAATTCACCTCTTTGAAATAACCAGAGAAATATCCACCAGGAGAAAGGTGGATTCCAAATCTCCTAGCAGCACATTCAAGTTAATTGGCATGAGAAGGTAAAAAGACTTTTCTAGATACCTGGCAGTGGGGTGCTGCTGTAACAAATACCTAAAAATGGAGAGGAGGCTCTGGAATGGGGCAGTGGGTAGAGGCTGGAAGAATTCTGAGGGGCATGACAGAAAGAACCTATACTGACTTAAACAGACTGTTAGTAGAAATATGGAATGGTAATGCCAGAGAGGGCTTGAAGGAAGTGAGGAGATGGGAGAGAATACCAAAATTGTCACAAAGAATACTCAAATCATCACGAAATAACAACATTTAAGGTGCTGCTGTTGAGGGCTTAAAAGAAAATGAGGAATATGTTATTGGAAAACTGGAAGAAAGGGATCCTTGTTACATAGTGACAAAAAGTTTAACTGAACTGTGTCTTGCAGTGATATGGAAAGCAGAATTTATAAGTGATAAACTTAATATTTAGCTGAGGATAGTTTCAAGCACACTATGGAAGGTACAGCCTGCTTTCTTCTTGCTGATTATAGTAAACTGTGAAAGGAGATAGATAAGTTGGGGGAAGAAATGTTAAATGCAAAGAAACTAGGACTTGGTGATTTAGGAAATTCTCAGCCCACCCAAACAGCAAAAGACACGAAAATTAAGAGATTCACTGTCAGGAATGCCGGCTTTAGAGAAACAGACAAGGATATGGCTGCACAACCTTTTGCTAACACCTCAGAAGGATCACAAGGTCTGATAATTCACTCACACAAAAGGCTCTTTGAAGATATTAAGGGTGGAATCATAGATTCTCTCAGCTACTTCAGAAAAAGTAAAAAATAGAGATAGGCTTATCTGGAAAAGGTATGTGAGGAGACGCCTGTGCAATGGAGTGAATCCCCGTGACATACACAGGAGACCCACAAGTTCCCTGACAATGTTACACTGACAGAAACACTGCCAACTTTAACTGCAAGGTATAGAGAATGGAAGAAGAAACAAGCTGACAAAACTACTCGGCTACAAGCATGTGCCTTTTGTGAAGAAAGGAAAGATGACTCAGATGGAGTTAAAAGCCCAGAGAACTGAGCTGGGAGCCAAGGAAGGTCAATCTCAGACCTCAAAATCTAGTTAAGTGTGACTGGCTGGATTTGTAAATCACTGGTGCTGGTGGCTCCTTTTTTTGTTCTATTTTCTGCTGTTTAAAGAGGAACGTATATAACTGTTACTCTATGCTTGTCCTGGCATCATATTTGGGAGCAGATTACTTGTTTTCTAGGTCCACAGGTGCAAAGACAGGAATTACGACCCAGGCATCCTACCCAGATCCTCTCCCATGCTTAATTTAGATGATGTAAATGAGATTTGGCACTTTTGAGTTGGTGAGCTTCTGACAAGATTTTAAACTTTGAGTTGACGCTATAATGGGTTGAGACTTCTGAGCACCTTTGTTAGATGTGAATCTTTGGGACAGGAGGTGGCTGTGGTAGTCAGGCATAATAATGGACCCCCCCCAAAATGTTAATGCCCTAATGCCCAAACCTCTGCGTAACCTTAAATGGTAAAAGGGACTTTGCAGATATGATTAAAGTTACTACAGATCTTAAGATAGGGCGATAATCCTATATTATCCAGTGGGCCCAATCTAATCATATGAGTACTTAAAAGGAGAGAACCTTTCCTGGCTGTTGTCAGGGAGACGTGACAGAAAGGTCAGAAAGATACAATGGAGCTGGCTTTTAAGACGGAAGAAGGGGGCCACAAGCTAAGGAATGCAGGTGGCCAAAATTTATCTGTAAAAATAATAAAAATAACCTGGTTGTTTTTAATTCTGGAAGTATTTTCCTTATTAATATGGCACATTGTCTATCCTCACATGCTACTGCATGTAAGGGCAATATTATTTTAGTTGCTGGAGTATCACAGTATTAAGAATATCTGCTTCTTGTAGTGTCAGGCTTTCATCTGTTAGCTCTTTATTTGGAAACGAAGTCACAAGAATAAAATCAAGAGTTGCAAATTCAGGACGGGACTGCACAATAAAGTCCCGGACATCCAGAATCCTGAAGAAATAAAATAAAATTAGATAATAAAAATCACACAATTTTAACTCTTATTTAAAAGTGTTATAACTTTAATATACATTATTTCAATGGAAGAATTATCTTAGCTTTAAGATAAAATGTAAGGATTAACTCTGGAGTGTACCTAACATTTAGTGTAAAATACATACAATCTTCAGGTGAATAATGCATAAAATAAGTGTAACAATGTTGCCATTCTGAAAGTGCAGGTCCTACTTTTTTCAGAATGTAAAATATGTTAGCAGTATATGACCCAGAAAAAAGATAACCATGATTGGCCTGTGGCAAAGTGAGTCAATAACTATGAAAAGTGTTAAGTCATAAGAATAATTTTAAAAAATTGTTGTCACATATACATAGTAACTCAACTAGGATCATCAATGTATCCTTTAGAGTCTTGCTCAATGAACGAATACAAATAATATGAGCACAACAAATGTCTATGGACAAGTAAATGTTAAAGACGTTTAAAAGTTTATCTGTAGAACTTGACAAGAGAACAATTAAGCTTTACTTACACTATACATTTCTATTACAAAGAATTTGCTACACAGAATGTTAATCCCAATCAGAATTATCATAAATTTTTAAGTAAGGTCCAAATAAGTTTTTACTATATTAAGGTAAATCTGATTTCACTTCATATGGTTTTACCAACAATGCAAAACTACAGCTCCTAATTTATTTTTGTGTGATATCTGAATTTGTATTAGTATCTGGATGGTTTATAGAGATCATTTAAATACCAATCTATTTCACTTCTTACATATAGCTATTACCCTTTTAAAAATGTTTCTTCTGTCAAAAACTTCAAAGTAAATCTAAAGAATATCATTATACTTCATTACTCAGGTCATATACAATTTTACTAAGACTATACGTGGCATATAACAGCGAACTAGACACTTTGCCAGTAAAGAAGTTTACCTGTGTGTACTATTGAATCTTTGTATCAAACGACTTCCATCTGCTAACCTGATTTGAATTTTTGTTGTTGGCACGGAATCATCAATGAGAACAACTGCATTAAGTATTGATTTATCTTCCTCTTCTGGGGAGGAAGGTGTACTGACTATTTCAGGTGTAAGGCTAAGAAAGAAGAATTAAAGAATTAGAACACAAATCTGAATACATAAGACATAAGACAAAATGAAGACACTTAGATCTATAGTTGATTCTCAAGTGATCCCCATATGACTTTTGGACTAGCAAGAACATGGCTTCATTTGCATCTCCTATACTTCTTTTCACTTCTTTGTCATATAAAAATTATTTTTATTCCTATGATTATGATTTAGTTTATCAGATCTCTCTCAAAAGCCTAACTTTGCATCCTTTCCTCCTTTATCCTTTGAAATTTCATCAGACGGTTTAGCACAGCAGTTTCTTTAGTTAGAAATTTGAACTCTGAATTAATGTCAAAGAATGATTAACAGCACAGACAGACTTGGTTTCAAATCTTAGCTATGTCAACTGTGTAAACTTCAGTGAGTACATCAATTGCTATCTTAGCTCTATCATTTATAAAATGAGGGGAATATTACCATGTTATGAAGGTATATTATATCAGTAAGTCCTTGATATAGTACCTAAAACATAGTGTTTCAACAGGTGCCTATTTTGCACATATTATCAGCACCAGTCATTTAATTTCATCTTGGTTAATATTACTTAAAAACATCTGATCATAGTTACTGCTTTGCAAAAGAGAAATAACTTTATTACTGGGGAAAAATTTTATGCATGGTGATAAATTTATAATGAAGTTTATCTGATAGAACTTTATCATTTGACTTTGATTACTAGTGACTCTGATTACACTGCCTTCTTAGTACTTTCTAACATCTACCAGGGTGATCAGTAAGTATAAATCAAAAGTAAATGTCAAAAATTGAGTGCTCTTTTGGTTAAAAGATTAAAACAAATTCAGCCAAATTATTATTTTTTTTAAAATTCTTTTTCTTTTTTTTGGAAGTGGGGTCTCACTTTGTTGGCCAGCCCAGAGTGCAGTGGTGTGATCATAGCTCAGTGTGATCTTGAACTCCTGCGCTAAAGTGATCCTCTCATCTCCGCCTCCCAAGCAGCTGGTACTACAGGTGTGCACCACCATGCCCAGCTAATTTTTAAAAAAATTTCTGTAGATGGGGTATTTCTCTATTGCCCAGGCTAGTCTCACACTCCTGGGCTCAAGCAATCCTCTACCTCCCAAAGTGCCGGAAATATAGGTATAAGCCATGTGCCTAGTCTAGTCAAATTCTTATAGTCATAAAATCTTAACATTCTCTCTGTCATCTTGAGAGATTCTTTGATAGCCTTTATTCTCTTGAATACTGAGATCTAGATAGCTTCCAATAAATTAACTGCTTTTGAATAAAAAGAAATGTATCAACATATTTATTAGTATAAAAGTTCTATGAGCATTTGGGCTTTAGTCCAGTGCAAATCTAACTTATCATGACCCTTACTCCCATTCAAAAAGTTTCTCTCAGAGTATATACAATAAATTAGTAAAATTAAGTGGTACTTGCTAACACTTCCCCTTTCTTTAGCTATTTCCTGACAGATTTAGAACCTATTTGAGAATATAAATGATAAAGGTATGAAAAAGGAGATGATGATTTACAATAAATGACCAGATATTAAGAATTTTTTTCAAGTTCAGATTTGAGAGCTTAAATAGTTGTACTGCCAACCTGGTTTACTGTGCCAACAGTTCAGCATCCCTAACACAGGGATGTGTTTTTTAAAGAACAGAGTGGGAAATTAATTGATAAAACAAGGTTTTAGGCAAACAGGAGGAAAGGATGTGGGATATAATTGCCTCAGACAGGAGGGGAAACAACTTCTTCTCCAAACCTAAGGAAAGATGGATACAGTTATTAGTAAACTTGGAGGCTGAGGGAAACATATTAAGAAAGTTAATTCCTTTCAGGCTTTATTGATCAGTGAAGCTAGAAGCAAAGAAATCTTTTGAGAGTGAGGGCAGGGGTAGAATCTGGGGTTTAGAGGAGCAGGGAGCATCGGGGTCAGCCCTGGGAGGCTGGGGGAGGCCAGCACTGTCTGCCTAGCACGGCTAAGACTGCAGTCAGGTGAGGGGCTGCCGAAGAGCTGGGATAAGATAAGGAAGGAAAGGCAGGAAGGAAGGGGCTGTTAAGCTTTAGAAAAAAGAGCCATGAGGGGTTCAGGGACCAAGACAAGGTCAAATCTCAGGTGAGTGGGAGTGGCCAGCACAATCTTTCCGATTGAACAATATGAAGAACAGAGAGTGACTGTCCTTAAGCAGAAATCTACCTCATATCATGATTTTTATCATTATATATGGCAGCTCAAAAGCCTACAGTGAATGTCTACTTGCTAGTTCTACCTATCAAAAATGATTCTGTGATTTCTAGGTCTTTTCCTTGCCAGGCTCTACTCCAGCTTACCAAGTTAATTTTCATTCAGTAATACAGTTTGAACTATAATTGTAAATTTGCAGTTTTACATCTATGATTGACTTGCTTATGTTATATTATGTGAAGGTACTGGGTAATATTTTTACTGCACTTAAGTTTGTCCCATAATTGTTTGTATATCACAATAAAAAATTAAGTTAGTTTCCATCTATGTAATGTTCGTTTGTAGTTAGACTGCCATTTATGGAAGACAACGGATTATTCCCATTTTTGTTTTACTTAATTATTTTTATTTTTCTGTTCAGTAAATTGTCTGGAACCCTTGAGAAATGAGCCAATTTAGAAAGTTACTTTCTACATAGATAAATGTTAACTTTAAAATTTTTATTTTAATATGGTTCTTAATGTAAATCCTTAATGCAAAGTGTTCTATGCAACTCTTCACTTTTTAAAAGAATATGATACTCTCTTATTCAACATTTGGGTTCATGTGCATATAGGCTAACACTACCACACTCATCTTCTAGCATAACTTTCCTACACTCTAAGCTGGAAGTTCTAAAGACTATATTTCACAGACTCCCTTACAGCTAGGATTTTATATGATTCTACCTTTCCATCAAGCAAATATATATTTGTATAGTGAAAGTATATATTTGTGAAGTGGAAGCTATGCAGCTCTTCTGGTTACCAAGGTGGTGAAGACAGTGGTTCTTCTATGACAGAATGTTCTAGTATTTGGTCCCTAGCTCTGTGGGCACCGTGTACCTGATTTTGGGTGGGGTGGGATACGAGGTGTTTTCTCTAGAACATTCTTCTATTATGTTTGTTTCTCCTAAGGAAACTTGTTTTGCTATCTCTTCCAGAAATTCCATAAACTACCCTGGAGAAACCCCTTCCTACTTAAATTAGCAATAGATTATTTTTTAGAATCAAATTCCTGATTAATATGGCTAATAATTAACATGGCATTCTCACCACTGATCTCTGTCATTCTCTTCTAATAGTTTCTTCTTTCTTCTCCATCATTTTCTTTAGCTATTTGCTTTATAAGAAAAGAGTAGCCAGACGTGGTGGCTCACACCTGTAATCCTAGCACTCTGAGAGGCCGAGGAGGGAGGATCACTCAAGGTCAGGAGTTTGAAACCAGCCTGAGCAAGAGCGAAACCCTGTCTCTACTAAAAATAGAAATTAATTGGCCAACTAAAAATATATAGAAAAAATTAGCCGGGCATGGTGGCACATGCCTGTAGTCCCAGCTACTCGGGAGGCTGAGGAAGAAGAATTGCTTGAGCTCAGGAGTTTGAGGTTGCCGTGAGCTAGACTGACGCCACGGCACGCTAGCCCGGGCAACAGAGCAAGACTCTGTCTCAAAAAAAAAAAAAAAAAAAAAAAGAAGAAGAAGAAAAGAAAAAAGATTAGCCTTTGTGAGATACTATCATCAGATAACATCCTTATTTTCATGAGGTGAATTTACAGATCATAATTACTGGCTCTTCTCAGCTGCCTTTCCTTTATGCTACTACCTTCAATTCCAATTCTAGATTTACTATACTTCTACTCACAAAGATGTGCATTCTAAAATTAATTCTTGGTCATAAATTTAAATAATAGAGAAAGAATATGTACATAGCAAAGAGAAGACTAGATATTTTATCTGTACTCTAACTCAAAATCAGAATCTCAACAAATATTAAAATGAGAGTTGCTAGAAAATTAAATATATATGCATATATTTATATGTATATCTTATAAATCTCATATTATAACTATCTTATAAATGTAAATATCTTATAATAAGAGGAGGGAGGAAGTAGCACAATTCAAGAGAAGCCTAACAGATGTTGGCAGGAAAGAGATGAGTGAGAAAATTTCCAAGTAGACCTGTGATTGGGCACTAAAGGGTTTGAGTCCTAAAAGAACCAGGTCAACACTTATTCCTGTATGCCCTACATGTCCCAGAAATCAGTCTAGTGAAACTAGACAGGAGAAAAGGATACAGAAAGGGAGACTAGAGATAGCAAAGACAAGTATAAAAAGCTGATACTGAATTCTTCCATATTTTGAGAAATGAGAAGGGAATACAAAACCAGTGTGCACAAGGCAACTGAAAAGCAGTTGGAAGGGAAGGAATCACATTAAAAGGAACAAAGGATGCACAGAACGGTATGTGGGAAACATTGCCAATGCAGCAATTCCATATCACCTGCAATGATATGTGGACAAGTGGAGGGTGACCTTTACCAACATATTTTACAAGATTTATGAAGATTATGTTAAGCCATGGCAATTATAAAGGAGTACAATTCATACATTCTGCCATGCACATTGGTTTTTAAGTTGTGCTCTTCTAAGTCCTAGGGGTTCTTTGGAAATGTGTCACACACAATTCTTTCCTTCATCTACAATCAGAAGAATTCAGGTTTTACATGTGTTTTACATATTTGGCTTCTGTAACATGCAGAAAGAATTTGGCTGCTTACAACTATTGAAGACCGCCAAGCTAAGCATATTGCTCCTGCTGCAGAAGCCTAATAATTACTTATGGCAGACACATATGCTTAAAGTTGGGATGTAGGATATTCATTTTTAAAAATCTTAACGTTTTACAATTTTTCCTTTTGAAACTAGGTAACCTGAAAGAGGCATACGGCACAGTAGTAAGAAGCACAAACTCCGGAGCCAGAGTTCCTGGGTTTGAATCCCACATGCCAGTCATTTCCTAGCTCAATCACCTTGGACAAATTATTGCATCTGCAAAATGGAGTAATAACACGATCTATATCAGAGTTGTGAGGATAAAGTGAGATAACGCATGTAAATTGCTTAGAGGGCTGGGATCATAATTGCTATCTAAGTATTAACTACTAATATTATTACCAGATTTTTATATCTAATTCCATCTGCAAGGTCTTCATTGTTCATATTTCAGTTTTTACT
Organism: Mirza zaza; assembly: GCA_008750895.1. Taxonomy (NCBI): domain Eukaryota; kingdom Metazoa; phylum Chordata; class Mammalia; order Primates; family Cheirogaleidae; genus Mirza; species Mirza zaza. The sequence continues at coordinate 48,943 of VSMD01018760.1, read as the reverse complement.
TAACAGGTCATTTTGCTCTTTTTATTCTCAAAGAAATTCATATTGAACAAAGACAAGTATTTTTCTCATTTTAGGATTTTTACCTTCCAAGTTTTTGCCCTTCTCCACTAAAAGCCTTGAACCTCAATCTAGGTTTTATGTATTCTTGATCCTGATGATCCTCCATATCCAAATTCACTTGGCCACCATGAACCAGCCGTTGAAGCTCCAGGGGAATCTCTCTTTTAAAAAGGGGGAAAAAAGGTTTTAAAATTAAGTTTTTCAAAAATTACACTGTTGAGATGACTGTAAACAGGTCATAAGCTACACTGGAAAATAGCAATTTTTGCTTAAATTATAAAACATAAAAACTTCCATGAAGATTGATTAATCTTTGTAGATCTTTCTTTCTTAAAGTCACCTCCCATTATTCCTTAGTGGTTTTCAACCTAGGGATGTTTTTGGTTGTTGGTCATCTTGGAGTACTTCTGACATTTAAAAAGTTAAATTATAAGACATCAGTTTATAACTAAATTAGCACTAGACAATTCTTATGAGGATAAACAGTTAATGTGGATATTTATTTCTAAACCCCTGGAGAAAGTTCCGAAAATGGATACAATTGTCGGTGATTCAGGAGAGCCCTGCTGTCATTCGGTGTGGGGTAGGGGATGTCAGATGCACTGCAACAGGGGATTCGCCTCACACAAGGAAGGCTTGTCTTGGGTTCCACAGAATTGCCAAGTGCTCTCCAGGGAGCCACATGGATGACAACACTGTTCATAATGTCTGAGCCTAAAACCCAATTCTGACTTACAAATAAGCAAAATACATTTTGGGAGCTACTGTATTAACATATGTTGAAATTTCCAGGAATGCACTATCATATAAACTGAAGTAAGAATGCTGTTGGTTTGGAACTTTACCAAGTACTTGAATGCAATGCCACTTGTAGTAATTAAACTTACAACTTCACATTGTTTTTATACCTGTCATTTTTATCTGAGAAGTGCTAGACTGCATATAGGTGCAAATTATCTGACTACTTATGTCTCCTAGTGTGGTCATACCTGAGCATTCATAAATTAAAATATGTAACATTTTATGATAAATTGCTTTCCTTTATTTCTTCGATATTTAAGGTAGAAAACTATATCAATATTTTGGGAAATAATGTACACAGGTAGATTACATCATCGATGAGTTGAGTATAGTATAGATGGTGTTACAAAATACTTATTACAAAAAAAGAGTCAACTGATCTTACACAGTTGAGAACCACTATTTGACATCATTTATTTTTTTCAAGGAGTCTTTTCCAAAAATCTGCTTAATCATAATCAGAATTTTTACTCAAGGATATTGTATGGCTCAAATTTAAGAATATTTTTAATATACTATGTCTGTTTAAACATTGGCCTACAAAGTTTATGGATTATTTTCATTTAATGATAAATTAGTTTTTAATCTATATAATAGTATGTTCATCATCAATATGTTCTTATCTTCCACTATCTTGAAATTAGCATCAATTTCAAGTTACACTGGTCTTCACTTAGCAGATGAACACTTCCCCCACCCAGCTGCTCTTAGCTCTTCCCAATGATTCTGCAGGACTCTAAGTCCATAGCTTTGACTTAAAACAATTATATCCTATATTTGCCACCACCATATATTGTCTCCTAGGATAGCTTCCTGCCTTTCTCAATTACATCAGCATACTTATAGCATTTCTTGCCTTTATTTGGTATCCTGACATAATCTGTATAGAATTTAAATTCAAAATTCATACTAATTAGTTTTCTAAAATACCTTTCGTTCAGAGTTTATTGGCTACTTTGACTCCAATGAATTTAATCCCCACTCCACTTCAGCCACCCTCCCTGGACACATTTCATCACTTGGAAAAGCTCTACCTCAATCCCTTTATGGAGTACAACCTCCCCCCCACCTCTGGTCCCTTCCTGCTACTAATCTCCCAGTTTATGATCAACCTTGTGTCTATAGTTGTTTTTCTATTTAGGAATAAATCACTGTCAGCTAGTGAAATCATAACATAGAAAAACTTTTTATCATCATAGCAAAATCACTCAATTTCTCATCTTCTAGCAAGAAAAGCTGGTAAGTTACAATGTTCTTTGAATGGGTCAGAGCACTGAATATCTGGTTTACTTTCACAAATTTTAACTTTAAATTAACCTTGCGAAATCTTCTGCCAGCAGTAATGCCACTTTAAAAAATTTCTAATATAAGTTGAATTTCAGGCATACATGCAATGAGGGTCGCCCTGTCAACAGTAAGCAGGACAGTGGCTTGGTGGATGGGCAGCTACATGCTAATCAATTCACTGATTATTACATCAAGATGTTTCTTCTTGGAATTGGGTCCATAGTTTCATCAGATTTCAAAATGGGCCAATGTCCAATGCCCCTGCCCCACAAAGTTAAGAACCAGTGACTTACAGATAGCAATATATCCTTTACATATTCAAGAATATTATACCCCTGACAACCACTTAACACAATATATTCCAGGAACCAACTGCTGAAAACCAGTAGTGCACTACTGATTACAGTCTGTTTTTTAAAAAAATATAGCCCCACTCTAAGTAACAAATAATACATCTTACCCTCTCTTAACAGACTCCAGAAATTGAGCATTTGTTGGGTCACTGTAAGGTCTTAATTCTCCATCATCTAAACTGAAACCATTGCTCCACAGTTTAAGCAAAATCTGAACCTTTTGAGCATAGGAGAAAAAAAAAAAAAAAAAAAAATATATATATATATATATATATATATATATATGAATACATCTCCCCAACCAATTTTAAGTTACAAATGTGATATGATACAACAATATTAAATCATTTAATTAATTTAAAATAGGGAATTATTTGTGCTATTCTTTATTTATAAGGACATAAGTGAAACCACAGGTGTTTTCTTAGCAGATTTATATTTAGTTTAACAAACTGGCAATGACAGCAAATGCCAAAGGTCCCACAACTGGGCCCTGGCCTTGAAGTACAATTACTGGTGGTTCATTAGAAAATAAAAGTAATAAGAAGAGAACATCCAGCTGCACCCCACTATTCCCCAGCTTCTTCCCTCATCTACACCCACACTACACTCTTCTGTGCCACAGAGCTTAGACAGTCATGCCAAGAGGCAAGACTGAATTTCCACTGATCATCCAAGAATATATGAATGTTTAAAATGAAAATTAAAACCCCAAAATTTCAAAAAGCAACAGAAGCAAAGAATGACTATAGCTATTCTAACATTTATAACTTAGCTAAAATGTTTATATTATGATACTATGCCACTTAAAATAATTATAATCTATACATATAAAGTTCATTTTCTTAAACATTTTTTTAAGAGATGAGGTCTTGCTATGTTGCCCAGGCTGGCCTTCAACTCTTGGGCTCAAGTGATCCTTCTGCCTCAGTCTTCCGAAAATGTGGAATTTGCACTGTGGTCACCTGTATGTTCATTTTGACAGTGAATCACACATTCAACAAATAGTTATTTATCTCTAAATGCAAAGCATGATTGACATACAAAATAAAAATGGAGACTGAAAACTTACACGTTGGTCTTTAAAACAAGGTTTCAAAAAATAACAGAAATATATTTATATTATCAATTTTCAATTTTAAAACAAACAGTAATAACTAGAGGCAAATATTTATACTTTTTAATTTTGGTTATTGTACCTACATCTTGTAGCTGATTTTCTCCATAGATATATTCAGACCTCTTACAAAAGGAATTACCCAATCTGTATCCTCCACCTGTGAATGACTAAAATATATAGCAAGTGAGTCAAAAATTCATTAAGGATTATTCACTAAAATATTATAATGCATAATATATATTTTAAAACTAGATAAACTGTAATTAGCCAAACTGGTTCATACTTACCCAGAAAATTTTATATTAGAATGAAAGTCTTATGCTATCGAGAAGTGTATTCAAGCAAAAAATTATGTTTCTTTTCATAAAAACAGTAGTGACTCACAAACTGAAATAGTAATAATAATAATATAGGCCAATCTTACACTAAGATATGCATTTATACATCGAAATATATATTTTCAAGTATAGATCAATTAAAAAAAACTACCCTTAATATTTTATGACAAGTCCTTTAATAAAAATTATAATGATTAAATCATGTTTCACAAAGAAAGGATTTTATAAATGGGTATGAACCAGCCTAAGAAAAGCTCTATCCTTATTTTATAAGTTGCTTTTATTCAACTGTAACAAGTCAGCTATGATTGCACTTTTTATTTTGCTATACTAATCACAAGGTCTTCTTTTCTTCAAGCAGGAGAGCTTATGAGGTAAAAATGTTATTCCTTTTAATTGCCTTTTATATCATGAAAGAGCTTTTAATTATCACATTGCTTTCTTCTCCACAGAATAAATCATATCAATTCCACAATTTTCTTACAAAATTAGACAATCCACAAAAGCCAAAATTACCTTAAGACTTGACTAAAAGAGAATTTCAAGCTGTTGACAAATAATGAAATGAAAGCTAAAATTTAAGTTTCATAACCTCCTCAAATGATTTTGGTAGGGAAATTCCAGGCTGAGAAATGCTGATTGTAAGAATATATGACAATTATACTACAAAAGACACTTGAACTATTCTTCAATATACCAATACTGTGTCATTTGATACAGTTATAAAAGCTCTATAAAAAGTTTACAGAAATTTAGAAAGGTACAAAAGCAATTCAATGGAGGAAGAAGTGCCTTTCAATAAGTGATGCTGGAGCAACTGTGCATCATAAGCAAAAAAATGACCCTTGATGTAAATCTCACACCTTTATAAAATCAACTCAAAATGAATTATAGATTTAAATGTAAAATTTTTGTAGATAATACAGGAGAAAATCTTTGGGACCTACATTTAGGTGAAAAGTTCTTAGACAAGACACCAAAGGCATTAGCTGTTAAAAAGAAAAAGAATAAATTGGATTTTATCAAAATTTAAAACTTTTGCTCTGTGAAAAACTCTGTTAAGAGGATAAGAGGATAAAAATACAAATTACAGTCTGGGAGAAAATATTTGTAAGCCAGACCTATTAAAATATACAAAGAATCCTTAAAATTCAAAAGTAAAAAAATAAAAAATCCAATTAGAAAATGGGCAAAAGTCATGAAGAGACATTATAATAAAGATAATAGCAAATAAGCACATGAAAAGATGTTCAACATTACTAGCCATTAGGAAAACGTAAATTAACATCATTAGTCCTTAGGGAAATACAAATTAGAACCAGTGATATTACTACACACCCATCAAAATGGCAAAAATTAAAAATAGTGACAATACCAAATGCTGGTAAGGATGTAGAGGAATTGGCTCTCTCATACATTATGAGAATACAAAATGGCACAACCACTCTGGAAAACAGGTTGGTAGTTTCTTAAAAAACCAAACCTACACTTAATATATTACCCAGCAATTGCACTCCTAGGCATTTATCCCAGAGAAACGAAAAGTTATATAAGTAAAATAAAACCTGTACAAAATTGCTCACAGCAGCTTTATTTGTAATAGTCAAAAACCGGAAACAACTGAGATGTCCCTCAATAAATGAATGGTTAAACTGTAGTATGCCCATACCATGAAATGCTACTCAGGAATTAAAAAGGAACAATATTGATACATGCAGTTATGCTGAGTAAAAAGAGCTACTCCCAAAAGGCCATATATTGTATGATTCCATTTGTATGACATTCTCTATATTATAAAATTGTAGAAATGGAAAAGTGATTTAGTGATGGCTAGAGGTTATGGTAGGAGAGAGGGAGGGAGCAGGGTATGACTACAAAGGAGCAGGGGAGCTTGTGACGATGGAATGGTATCTCAATTTAATTGGGCGACTACACAAATCTACACCTGGAGACATAAATGACATAAAACTGTACACACACATTGTACCCAAGTCAAATTACTGGCTTTGATATTACACTAAAATCATGTAAGATGTAACCACTGGGGGAAACGGGATGAAAGGGACATGGGACATCCCTGTATTCTTTTTATAAATGCCTGCGAATTGATAATTATTTCAAAATTAAAAGGTAAATTAAAAAGTTGCATAGAAATGTAAGAAATTGCCTCAACTGTGAATCATTAATGGAAAAACTATAAACTTATAAAAATGAAACAAATATTTTAAGAAAAACATAGTTTTTTCCTTCCCCTCCCCAAAAACATAGTTAGAAAAATGTTTGTAAACAATATAAAAACGATAGAGGAAATCGAATATAGAAATAGTATAATTTTAAAATTGAATACTGACCTTAGATTTGTCATCACCTGAAGCTCTTGTGGCTTCATCCAGAGGGACAGCCCCATGTTCCCTTGCCTCTTTGAAAAGTTCATTCACAATTTTCCCAGTTGAAGGTCGAACTATATGTAATCCACTGTATTCATTTTCACTTGAATAAAACCTTTAAACATTATAGTTCATAAATAAAAATATAAACTAACAGAGAAGTACTTTAAAGTAAAAATCTAGTCTTATCAAATAACTTTTATTTAAAAAGAGGCATTCTTGTGACTTCAGTGGAAATAAGCTAGTCCCTTCCCCCTAAGAAAGGTCCTATTCAGTAGGGACCTAGTTAGGAAATCTCTAAGTTTAGAGTATAAACATCTAACTAAACTACACGGCTACACATAGGTTTATTCTTCAGAGATTTTTGGATTGAAAAGAAACTTACTCAGTTAATACCCCCTGTATTTGTTAAAAGCAAATAATTCAGATAGTTTTTTTAATGATTAATTTCTACTCTGATTCCAACTTCATAAATGGTCCTAGAGAACATAAAAATTTCCCTTATATAAGATTACTGCCCTACTTTTTCATCTTCCAAGGTCTTTTCAATCAAGGATATCAGAAATAACCTATGAAGTATCAACATAGAGACTTCTAGTAAGACGACAAAGCTCATGTTAAACTATTCATGCTCTGCAATCCAGTTTCCAAATTCTCACTGAACTGACTCACAAAACAAAACAATGGGGGGAAATTATTTAAGCACTGGAGATTAGAAACTGAGGTCACCATCAAGACTTTCTTCCAAATTAGCAGATGTAAAACTATGACAGAGGGAAGAGCAGACCAGCTCTCACTTCACTCTAAGTAATGAAAAAAAATCCACCTGGACCATAAGTAGACACCAGTTGAACCCCACTAACTGCTGAAGGGGGCGTTGTTCATCCTGCCAGTGCTCTGAGGAAGTATACCAGGGTCCAGAGCAGGAGCTTATGGAAGCATTCCTCCCAAGCTTAAACTCAAGGGTTCAGGGCAGCAAGCAAGGTTGAACACTGCCCTAGCTGGCTCCCAAGATAAACATGAGTATTAGAAGGAGTTTGCTAGCAGACGATTTTAGGCAGCTATGACAAATACACAGAAGCAAAGCAAAGCTTCTTGCTGCAGCTATCTCCTGTTGTATCTCCCTCCTTCCCTGCCCCAGGTCTCTAATCTCACAAAGCAAATAATCAGTCCGTTTTACATCAGTCTTGGTGAGAAAGATCTTACTGGAAAAATCAGTCACGGGAAATTATTTACTAGCTCCTTTATGGTTTATGGTCTTTGTTACTTATTTAAGAAATCTTTGCCTACCCCAAAGTCATGAAGATACTATACTTTCTTTAGAAGTATTATTGTTTTAATGTTTACATTTAGATCCACAACCCATTTATAATTGATGTTCTCAGACAGCATAAGGTAGAGAGGCCCATGAATTATTTTTCCCCATATAAATATCCATTTGTCCCAGTACAATGTAATGAAATTCTCTCCCCTCACTGCTCTGCAGTGTCATCTTTGTCATAAATCAAGTGTGTGTTTATGATTCTGAGTTTTCTATTTTGTTCCACTGGTTTACTGTTAATCCTTATTCTTTTAACTATTGCAGTTTTAAAAGTAAATCTTTATATCCAATATTGTAAGTCCTCAACTTTGTTTTATTTCTTTATGAATATTCTGGCTACTGTGTTTTTTTTTTTGGGGGTGGGACTAACAATATTTATTGACTGTTGAAGCATTAATAATACTCTATGCTCATATAAACTAATCTATTAAATATAAATGAAAAGGAATAAAATTCCCTTTAATTAGTAGAAGGAAGAAGTATCAAGAATGACAAAACAATTTTTGATTTCTACACCACTTGGAAAATCCCTTAAACAACTATAAATTCTCCAAATTCAAAGACTTGTGAAAGGCAATACTGGTCACTATATTTTCATTCAACAAATACTTGTCAAGTGCTTGCTATATGCAAGGCACTGTTCTAAGTACCATGGATCCAGCATTAAGTAAAACAAAGTCCTTGTCTTTATGGAGCTTACATTCAAGCAGGATAAGCCAGATCAAAAAAATTATGTGTTTATTCTTGACCCTTTGTATTTTCTTAAAACTTTTAGAACTTGCTTATTAGTTTGCATTAAACCCTTCCCCACTATTTATAGGATATAGCTTAATATTAAATCTTCTAATTCTGAATGTCACCCTTCCTTTGGGTCTTCTGTGTTATATTTTGCTGGTACTGGTTTTGCAGTTTTTGTTAGATTTATTCCCAGGCATTTGATATTTTTGAATATAAATACTATCTTTTTAAAATGTAATCTTCTAATATTTCTACTTATATGTAGAAATAAAACTGAATTCTGAATATTGATCTTATATTTAGGATCAAAGATCTTGGTAAACACACTATTAAATCAAATAGTTTGACTAAAGGGGTTTTTGTAGGTTTTTTTGTATGTAATCATGTCACTGCAAATAAAGAGTTTTATTTCTTTCTTTCCAATTTGTATACTTTTGTTTCCTTACCTCATTCTGCTGACTAAAACCTCCAGGTTGAATGAAAATGGCGATAGGGGTTATCTTTGCTATGTTCCCAACTCCATAAGGAAATCTTTCCCTATTTTACTATTAACTGTGATCTTCACAGGTTTTCTGTAGATCCTTTAAAATCAGATTAATTTGATCCCTTGATTCTCAGTTTGCTATGTTTTCTAAAATTATGAATGTTGTGATTTTTACTTTATATATTTTAAGCCATGTAACCAAATTTAGAATCATTCTCTCTTCTGGTTGAACTGACATTTTATCATTATGAAATGTCTCCTCTTTAACTTTAGTAGTGCTTCTTGCCTTAAGGACTGTCTCATCTGATATTAGTATAGCTGTATCAGCATTCTTCTGGTTAGTGTTTGCATGGTACATCCTTTTCCTTTCAGTTTTTCTGTGTCCTTATATTTAACATTTACCTTTCATAAGCCACACAGAGTTGTTTTTATTAATTCAACCTGCCAATCTGTCCTTTATATAGATTTGGACCATTTATATTTAAGATAACTATTGCTAAATATATGTACATTTATAATGTAATTTTGCTTTATGCTCCTTATTTTCTTCTTTTGTGCCCTCTGCTGAATTAGTCAAATAACTGTTATTTCCCTTGTTAGTTATACATTATTTTATTTTTCTTTTGGATACTATCCCAGAGATCACAACATATAATTTTCACTTATTAGAGTCTAATATAAATTATAATACTTTTACCACTTCCAGATAATAAAGGAAACTCAAAACATTTAAAATAAATTTAGTAGTAATATCAATAGCAAGTTTTTTATGGTTTTTTTTGTGTGTGTGTGTGACAGAGTCTCGCTTGGTTGCCCTGGCTAGAGTGCCGTGGTGTCATAATAGCTCAGTGCAACCTCAAACTCCTAGGTTCAAGCAATCCTCTTGCCTCAGCCTCCTGAGTTCAAATATGATGTGAGGAATAGGAGAAGGACTGGCTACTTAATTTGTGGGGCCTAGGGAAAATGAAAATGTGAGTCCCCTTGTTCAAAATTTACTAAGAAGTTTAAGATGGTAACAGCAAAACATTAAACCAAGCATGGGGTTCTTCTGAGCAGGGGGCACTGCGTGATAGCAAAGGTCACATCCCCATGAAACCCTGATGGCTGCACCTCCACCTATCCAACCTTACTGCTACTAAGCCACTGGAGTTTTGTGGGTTCATTTTCTGATTCTTCTGGTCAATCTGATTATCTTCTTCTGTGTGCTTCTTTGTTCCTGGAATTTTGTCCTTTATCGTCTGTGCTTATCTAAATCTTAATAATCTTTTAAGGCCCAGGTTAAGTACCAACTCTATGCTACACATATATTTTATCTCATTTAATTCTCAAAACAATACTTCTATTAATATATAATGACTTGTGGAGGACATTTAAGTTCTATGATACATAACCTTTTGTGGATGAATATGTTAAAACAGGCATCACACTATAGTCTTCTGAGGGTTTTTCTATAGGTTATGTACCTCCTTTTGTAAATTAAAACACAGATCATACTATGTTTAGAGTTTCACACAATGAAAATATCTTGGCTTAAAGTGACAATGAGAAGGTAACTATTTTGATTTATAATACTGCCCAAGGACCATGAAAATAAGCACTGTTTCCTAAACCAAACAAATCTGTAGAAGTACAATAAAACTGGGTTAATGTTGATACGGAATATGAAATCAAAGGAAGTGCATACTTAGTATTAGAAAATATCATACTTAGAAAAAACGCTGCTGATAATTTGCTACACATTGTATTATAAGCAGGTTAAACACAGTTTGAGTCTCAATCAGTATCTTTTAAGGAACTCATCTTTTTGGATACGTAAATAATTCTAGAGATCAAACGTGAGGCACAAAATCCTTAAAAAACTTGATTGTCAGATTACAAATACTAATGGCAACATCGTTTCAGGTAGCATAAAAGAGGAAAACCCTTCACTGAAATATCTTAGCAACCATATTTGAAATAGCAAGGAAAATATTAATACATTAATCTTATTGTAGGAACTCAAAAACTTTAATTTGCTACATCAAGAGAAAATTAAGTCATTCAACATATGCTGAAACTGAAGAAACAATGGTCAAACAGTGAATGAATAAAATTTAAGCACATCAATATATACTAAGTACTTTCAAAAACTGGGAGAATATACAAATTAGGGAAGCAGTTAAAAATATTTTATACATGTAAAAATAAGAATTATATATATTATAAACATATACACAAAAAATAAAAATTAAATGAAAGGATAAGATATTCAAACAGTGCCAATACCAACCTGCTGATTACAAAGGACAAACTGTACCTTACAATGGAGTGTTGTGGTGGTCAGCAACTTAACCAAGTGAACATATCACCAATAGTGGAAAAACCTGAAATTATATGACTTTTGATGTCATATAATAAATAGACAATATGACTTATCTAGCATTCTTGACAAAAATGTTTAATACGAATATAATCATGAGGAAATGATCTAGAATGTGGGACATTTTATAAGATATCTGGCTTAGATTTTTCAAAAAAGTCAATGTAATAGATTATGTAGCTGAGCTAAAAACAACAAAAAGATGGAAAAAGTGCTCTGGATTCAAAAATTTAAAACAAGAATAATCAAATGCAATGTGTGGTCCTTGGCTGGATCCTAAATCCAAAGAAAAGCCTATAAGAAATGTCTGAGTTACAGACTATATATTCAAGGATATTGGTAGAATTACTGTTAATTTTTTAAGGTATGCACCAAGGTTATAAAGAAGTGTGTGCTTATTCCTAGGAGATGCATGCTGAAGTATTTAGGGGTGAAGTGTCATGATGGCTACAATTTTCTTTCAAATGGTTGAGTAAAAGAGTGTACATGAACGCAATGTTACAATATGTTAACAGCCGTTACAACATGTTAAGTGAAGCATATGCAGTATTTATTCACTCTACTAGTCTTTTAATTTTCTATGGATTTGAAAATTTGTAAAGTAAAAAGTTGGGAGAAAAAATTATGAATACTATTTGTTTTTTTTCATTTAGATCCAGAAAGATATGTTAGTTTTATCTCCCCTACAGAAAGAGAGAATATGCAGTAGTGACAAAAAATAATTTCTGGTGAATTTTTCAAATTTTGGTAAATTACAGACTTTCTGAGAATGAGATATAATGGGAAAATTCAAGTTTCTTCCTAGGGATGAGATCTGCATACTAAAAATATGTTAATGAAAATATTCTTGGCAACATGAATACTCATGGCAATAAAATATACCAGGTTCTCATCTCTGAAATCTTCATGATGGATTGTTTTTATAGTTTAGGGATTTTTAACAAGAGCAAATACTACCTTATTAGTCGAATCATCACCAGATGGAGGCAGAGACAGACTCCAGAAGTCATAGATTCTTAAATGGAGGACAAAAGACCTAGAAAGGTTCCATGGATGGACTTTAAGAAACACATGAACCCTTAAAAATGACAAAATTGCACATGGATGTTGTTGGGAGGAGAGGGTCTATAGCTTTTATCAGGTTCTCAGTGAGTCCTATGACTCAAAAATATTAAAGAACCACTGTGCCCAAGAACAAAATTATTCACGATATAATTTCACATGATGCCCACCAGAAAAAAAATCAGGTATTTTAAGGTAAATTTTCCACATGTTTCTTTTAGCTTTCTGACTGTAAAAGTTTTAGGAGTAGTACCTAAATAATATTTAAGAAATTATAATTTTTAAAAAAATCTCCAAGGCCATTTAAAATAATTTGGGATTAGTGAACTAAAAAGAGTTACAATTTATTTTTAAAACAAAACTTACCGCTGAGGTGGTGTTCGTGGGCTCTTAAAGACTGCAGCTTTAGGTCTATCAGACTTGGAAGATTTGCATTTCACTTCATCTTCATATAATTCTGCCAATGCCAACTACATAAAAACAGGCTTGTTATAAAGTATAACACTAGAAATAAACTCTTCCATACAATAAGTTATGAATAGAAAATTAACTTGAAATTGAGTGGTAAAGACTTTTCATGAAAAAATGAAGGCCCCTGCTCCTGATGGCCCTCCCCAAAATTAACTCATTGCATCTCCTATTTTATAGCACCCAAATGCCACATATGTTAGAACAACTTAAGTTATAATATCTATTTATTTTTAATTAACTATTCAACAGTTTCAAAAATTGTATCAGGTAACAAATCTTTTCAGATCTGGACCTATATAACGCTCCTAAAATTCTTCTAAGAATTCTTGAAGATGTTTCACGCCCGTGTCAGCTTCTTTAATCAGATCCCATAAAATAATTTCATTCAGCTGTTAAAGTTTTCAAAATCCAAGCACATAAAAAAATTTCAAAAATGTTCTGTTCAAAAGTCTCCCAGACATAAATTTCATCAAGTTTAGGAAAATAACTTTCTGAAAAATAGAATACAATATATTACATGTATGGCTTATATATCACTTAGAGAGCAATATTACCAAATTACACACTATAGATATATGGCTAAATATCTCCAAAGTTAAATAAATAGAACTATATTTTTTCTTGAAACGGAATTTTAAAAAGTAATCCCAACATTTCAGCAATGTTTAAGTTATATTTTTTCTAACTTTTGAGATCTTTGGACAATAATTCAGAAACTTCCCGTAAGGTCCCTGTGGCTATTCAATTATATAATAATTGTCATGACCATAATCTTTGGGGTTCCTTTCCCTCTCCCAAACAAAAACATAATGATAAAGTGCTCCTTTTAGAAGCACAAAAGACATGAAAATTAACTCCACAGTTTCATTCCTCAACAGGAAAAGAACACAAAATTGAGGTAAAGTTAACTCTTTGAAAATCCTAATAGTCATCTTTTAAAACATATACAAAGAAAACAAAAATGAATGACTGTATCCTATCCTATAATATTTTTTATCCCCCCCCCGCCCCAAAATAACTTCATTTTTTTTTTTTCTTTTTTTTTGACACAGGGTCTATGTCGCCCAGGCTGGTCTTGACCTCCTGAGCTCAATCGATCCTCCCACCTCCCTTCCAAGTAGCTGGGATTATAGGTGCATGACAGGGCGACTGGCTACTTTCATATTTTTAACACCGCTATTTCACTAGAAATCCAAATTATAAATGTGCTTTATAATCCAAAAGGACTGAATTAAAATACTAACTTAGACACTTACTGTGTGATCTTGGGCAAATTATTTAACTTTTCTGAGCCTTAGTTCTCACATCAGATGTCTAGAAAAAAAATTATTCCAGAGGGATGTTTAAAAGATTATATAGGGAGGGAGCAGAGCAAAATGGCCAAATAGAAAACTCCAGCGATCATCCCTCTACACAAACACCAAATTCAACAACTATCCACTCAAAAAAGCACCTTCAGAACAACCAAAAATCAGATGAGTAATCATACTACCTGGTTTGAACACCATATCTAGGAAAGAGGCATTAAAGAGGGCAGAAAAGACAGTCTTGCACTGCCTACGTTACCCCCACCAGCAGTGGAGAGACAATCTGTGTGCCTGGGGAGGGAGACTCAAGTGATTATGTGACTTTCCATTGAAACCCAAGGCCCATTGTCACAGCGAAACACAGCACAGGGCAGAATTATGCTGCTGCCCATGGAGGAAGCATTCAGACTAGTGTGGCTTGAGAGAAATCTTGTGCTTCAAAACTCAAGTTCTGGCTAGTCCAACCACTGGCTGACAAAAAGCAGTCTGGAATAAATTCACAAGGCAGTCAGGCCACAAAGGCTGCAGTCCTTGGGCAATTTCTGCAACTGTGCTGGCTCTGAGCCAGTGGACTTGGGGTATACTTGACCCAGTGAGGCACCAGCAGTGATGGCCAAGCCAGTGCCCGAGTCACTCCCCCTCTCTCCCCAACTACAGTGAAGCTCAGGGACTCTTCTACTTGGGAAAGGACAGGGAAAAGTTCAGAGGACTTTGTTTTGCAACATGAGTACCAGATCAGCCACAGTCAAATAAAGTACCAAGTAGACTCCTGAAGCCCCTGAGTCCAGGCCTTAGTTCCTGGATGGCATTTCTGGATCTATCCTGGGCCAGAAGGAAACAAGCTGCCTTGAAGGGAAGGACCCAGTCCTGGCAGGATTCACCACCTGCTGACTAAAGAGCCCTTGGGCTTTGAATAAACATCAGAGGTATCCAGGCAACAGTCACCATAGGTTTTGGGTGAGACTGATATGGCTTCAGGTGTGAACTGGTGCTGGTGGCCATGAGGAATGCCCATGTTACTCCTCCCCCAACTTCAGCAGCCCAGCACAGAGAGTGAGAAACTTTGCCTGGTAATCCAGGGAATTCTCCTGTATCTTACTCAGGTTCACCAAGGCAGTACTACCAGGAGTCTGAAAGAGTTATTACTAGGCCTGGGGCATCCCCAGTGTTGATACAACTGCAGTAACCAAAGACTTAGATCACAACACGCAATTCCCTTTGAATACCTGGAAAGCCTTCTCAAGAAGTATGGGATTAAACAAGGCTAGATTGCAAAGATTAAAATAAATACCTAACTCTTCTATGCCCAGACATTGATGAACATCCACAAGCATCAAGGACACCCAGGAAAACATGACCTCACTAAACAAACTACATAAGGTACCAGTGACCAATCCTGGAGCAATGAAGATATATGACCTCCCAGACAAAGAATTCAAAATAGCTGTCCTAAAGACACTCAATGAACTTCAAGATAACACAGAGAAGGAATTCAGAAGCCTATCAGAGAAATTTAATGAAGAGATTGAAATAATTTGTAAAAATTCAGCAGAAATTTTAGAGCTGAAGAATTTAACTGACAAACTGAGAAATGCATCAGAGTCTTTTAACAGCAGAACTAAGCAAACAGAGAAAAAATTAGTGATCCCGAAGATAGGCTATTTGGAAATACACAGTCAGAAGACAAAAAATAAAAAATAAAAAAATAAAAAGAATAAAGCATGCCTACAAGATCTAGAAAATAGCCTCAAAAAGGCAAATCTAACAGTTATTGGCCTTAAAGAGGAGGGAGAGAGAGAGAATGAGGTAGAAAGTTTATTCAAAGAAATAATAAGAGAACTTTCTAAACCTAGAGAAAGAGAGATCAACATTCAGGTACAAGAAGGTCATAGAACACCAAGCAAATTTAACCCAAACAAGACTACCCCAAGGCATTTAATAATCAAGCTCCCAAAGGTCATGGACAAAGAAAAGGTCCTAAGGGAAGTAAGAAAAAAGAAAAAAATAACATATAAAGGAGCTCCAATATGTACGGCAGCAGACTTCTCAGTGGAAACCTTACAGACCAGGAGAGGGTGGTACAGCATATTCAAAGTGATGGAGGAAAAAAAACGCTAGGATATTACATCCTGCAAAAATATCCCTCAAACATGAAATAGAAATAAAGAGTTTCCCAGACAAACAAAAGCTCAGGGATTTCATCAACACCAGACCTATCCTATAAGAAATGCTAAAAGGAGTTCTTCAATCTGAAAAGAAAGGACACTAATGAATGATAAGAAATCACCTGAAGTATACAATTAACTGGTAATAGTAAGTACACAAATACATGATACTCTCTTGTTGTGATTGTGATACATAAACCACTTATATCTTGAGCAGGAAGACTAAAAGACAAACCTATCAAAAATAACTACGAATCCTTTGTGAAAGATAGTATAAAAAGATATGGATGGCAACAATAAAAAGTTAAAAAGCTGCGGGAGATGGAGTTTCAGGGTAGAATTCCTGTTACATTTTCTTTGTACTTCTTTGTAAGCATAGTTGTCATATGTTTAAAATAATTTTTTTTTTTTTGAGAAAGGGTCTTGCTCCATCCATCACCCCAGCTAGAGTGCAGTGGCATAATCATAGCTCACTACAACCTCAAAATCCTGGGTTCAACCCACCCTCCTGTGTCAGCCTCCCAAGTAGCTGGGATTACAGGTGTGTGCAACCATGTCTGGCTAGTTTTTCTATTTATTGTGGAGACGGGGTCCCGCTCTTGCTCAGGCTGGTCTCTCAAACTCCTGACCTGAAGGGATCCTCCTGCCTCAGCCTCCCAGAGTGCTAGGATTACAGGCATAAGCCACTGCACCCAGTCTGGTTATACTTTTTGCAAGCCTCATTGTAACCTCAAATCAAAAAAACCTACAACAGACACACACATACACACACATCACACACAAAAGAAATGAAAACACACTACTAGAAAAAAATCACTTTAAACAAAAGAAGAAAAAGAAAGAAAGAGAGGACCACGAAACCACCAGAAATGAAATAACAACATGGCAGTAGTAAGTTCTCACCTACCGATAACAACACTGAATGTGAATGGACTAAAGTCTCTAATCAAAAGACACAGAGCGGTTGAATGGATAAAAAAAAAAAAAGAGTCAACTATATGTTGTTTGCAAGAAACATATTTCACCTATAAAGACACATAAGACTGAAAACGAAGGGGTGGAAAAAGATACTCCATGGAAATGGAAACAAAAAAGAGCAGAAGTAGCTATACTTCTATCAGATAAAATAGATTTCAAGACAAAAACTGTCAAAAAAAAAAAAAAAGACAAAGAAGGTCATTATACTAATATAATGATAAAGGGGTCAATTTAGCAAGAAGATATAACAATTCTAAATATATATGCATCCAACATTGGAGCACCCAGAGATACACAGCAAATATCAGAGCTAAAGAGACAGATAGACCCCAACATATTAATCACTGGAGATCTCAACAGTCCCCTTTCAGCACTGGAAAGATCATCCAGACAGAAAATCAACAATGAAACATTGGACTTAACCTGCACCGCATATGAAATGGACGTAATAGATATTTACAGAATAGTTTATCCAACAGGTATAGAATATACATTCTTCTCTTCAGCTCATGGATCATTTCAAAGGATAGATCTCATATTAGAACACAAAACAAGTCTTAAAAAATTAAAAACAAATTGAAGTCACACCAAATATTTTCTCTCAGCACAATAGAATAAAAACTAGAAATCCATAACAAGAGAAGCATTGAAAAATAAACAAATACATGGAAATTAAACAATATGTCCCTGAATGACAAGTGGGTCAATAAAGAGATGAAGAAGGAAATTTAAAAATTCCTCAAAACAAATGAAAACACAACATATCAAAACCTATGGGATACAGAAAAAGCAGTAATAAGAGGAAAGTTTACAGTAACAGGTGCCTACATCAAAAAAGTAGAAAAGCTTCAAATAAACAACATGATGCATCTCAAAGAACTAGAAAAACATGAGCAAAACAAACCCAAAATTAGTAGGAAAAAAAAATAAGAGAAGAAATAAATTGAAACACAAAAAATTACAAAAGATCAATGAAACAAAGTTGCTTTTTTGAAAAGTTAAACAAAATTGACACATCTTCAGCCAGAAAAAAAGAGAGAAGACCCAAATAAATAAAATCAGAAATGAAAAAAGACACATTACAACTGATACTGTAGAAATCCAAAGGTTCATTAGAAACTACTATGAGCAACTTTCCTATAAGAAATGGATAAATTCCTAGACACATACAACCTACCAAGACTGGAAGAAATCTGAACAAACCAATAACAAGTAATGAAATAGAAGCAGTAAGAAAAAGTCTTTCATCAAAGAAAAGCCCAATGGCTTTTATAGTTTTATAGGACCCAGTGGCTTAACTGATGAATCCTACCAAGCATTGAAAGAACTAATACCAACCCTACTTAAAATATTCTAAAAAATCAAGGAGGAGGGAATACTCACAAACCTATTCTATGAGGCCTGTATCATCCTGATAACAAAACAAAAGAGACAACAACAACGAAAAAGAAACTATAGGCCACTATCTCTGATGAATATAGATGCAAAAATCCTCAACAAAATACTAGCAAACTGAATTTAGCAACACATTAAAAAGAGTACTCATCACATCAAGTGGGATTCATCCTAGGTATGCAAGGATGGTTCAACACATGTAAATCAATCAATGTGATACATCATATTAACAGAATGAAGGACAAGAACCATATGATCATTTCAATTGATGCTGAAAAAGCATTCAATAAAATTCATCATCCCTTCATGATAAAAACTCTCAAAAAACTGTGTACAAAAGGAACTTAACAGGATAAAAGCCATATATGACAGACTCACAACTAGTGTGATACTGAATGGAGAAAAACCGAACAAAAGCCTTTCTTCTAAGATCCGGAAGGAGACAAAGATCCATGTTCTCACCATTGTTATGCAACATTGTACTGGAAATTTTAGCTAGAGCAAACAGACAAGAGAAAG
The DNA here is from genome assembly GCA_008750895.1 of Mirza zaza. Lineage (NCBI taxonomy): Eukaryota > Metazoa > Chordata > Mammalia > Primates > Cheirogaleidae > Mirza > Mirza zaza. Next base: position 29,798 of record VSMD01018760.1, on the reverse strand, counting down.
AAAGAAAGGGCATCCGAAATGGGAAGGAAGAAATCAAATTACCCTTGTCTGCAGATGATATGATCTTATATTTATAGAAATCTAAAGGCTCCACCCAAAAATTATCAGAATAAACAAATTTCAGTGAAGTTGCAGGACAAAAAACCAACATACAAATATTAGTAGCATTTCTGTATGTCAACAGCAAATAATCTGAAAAAGAAATCAAGAAAGTAACCCCATTTACAATAGCTAAAAAAAATTTTAAAACATACCTAGGAATAAACTTAACCAAAGGAAAGATCTCTATAATGAAAACTATAAAACACTGATGAAAGAAATCAAAGAGGATATCAAAAAAAGAGAAAGATACCCCATACTCATGGATCGGAAGAATCAATATTGTTAAAATGTCCATACTACTCAAAGCAATCTATAGATTCAATGCAATCACCATCAAAATACCAAGGACATTCCTCACAGACAGAAAAAAAAATCCTAAAATTTATATGGAACCATAAAAGACCCAGAACAGCCAAAGCCATCCTAAGTAAAAAGAACAAAACTGAAGAAATCACATTACTTGATTTCAAATTATACCACTGATCTGTACTAACTCAAACAACATGGTACTGGCATAAAAACAGACACATACACCAATGGAATAGAATAGAGAACCCAAAAATAAATCCACACATCTATAGTGAACTTATCTTTGACAAAGATGCCAAGAATATACAATGGGGAAAGGACAGTCTCTTCAATAAATGGTTCTGGGAAAACTGAATATCCATATGTAGAAGAATGAAATTAGACCCTTATCACTTGCCATATACAAAAGTCAAACAAAATGGAATAAAGACTTAAATCTAAGACCTGAAACTATGAAACTACTAAAAGAAAACACTGGAGAAATGCTTCAGGATATTAGTCCAGGTAAGGACCCTGTAGTAATATCCCCAAAACACAGGCAACCAGAGTAAAATTGGACAAATGAAATCACATCAATCTAAAAAAGTACTGCACAACAAAGGAAATAACCAACAAAGTGAAGAGACAACCCACAGAATGGGAGGAAAACTACCTATCTAACAAGGGATTAATAATCAGAATATATAAGGAGTTCCAACAACTCAAAAGGAAAAAAATCAAATATTCTGATTAAAAATAGGCAAAGGATCTCAATAGACCTTTCTCAAAAAAAAGACAAATGGCCAACAGATATATGAAAAAATGCTCAACATCTTTAGTCATCAGAGAAATGCAAAGCAAAACTACAATGAGATAGCATCATCCCCAGTAAAAATTGCTTTTATCAAAAAGACAGGCAATAATGAATGCTGGCAAGAATGTAGAGAAAGGGGAACCATCATACACTGTTAAAAGGAATGTATATAAGTTAGTGCAACTACTATGGAGAACAGTATGGAGGTTCCTCAGAAACTGAAAATAGAATTACCATATGATTCAGCAATCCTACTGCTTGGTATATATCCAAAAGAGCAGAAATCAGTATATCAAAAAGATATCTGCACTCCCATGTGTACTGCAGCACTATTCACAATAGCCAAGATTTGAAATCAACCTAAGTATCCATCAATAGATGAATGGATAAAGAAAGTGTGGTACATATAATATATACAGTGGAATATTATATAGCCACAAAAAGAATGAAATCTTGCCATTTGCAAAAACATTGATGGGACTGCAGAACATTACATAAAGTGAAATAAGGCAAGCACAGAAAGACAAATTTCACTTTTTCTTACTCACATGTGGAAGCTGAATGTTACAAACAATTGATCTCATGGAGACAGAGAGTAGAATGACAGTTACCAGAGGCTGGGAAAGTTGGATGGGGAGGTGAAGAGGGGATAAAGCGGGGATGGTTAATTGGTACAAAAACAGAGAGTCAGACATAATGTGCAGTATTTGATAGCAAAATAAAATGACTATAATCAACAAGTTAGGGTATACTTAAAAATAACTAAAACAGTGAAATTGGAATGTTCTTAACACAAAGAAATGATAAATGCCTGAGGTAACTGACACCCCAATTACCCTGATTTGATTAATTCACATTGTATGCCTATATCAAAACATCACATGTACCCTATAAAGATATAAATCTATTATGTACCTATAATTAAAAAGAAAATAAACTGAAAACTGTAAAAAAAAAAAAAGATAAAATAATGTACATAAAGCACAATGCCTGTGTTCCACCACTAGAATATCCTATTAAATGTTCAGCAATGACTGTATCAGTGTTTCATTTTCCCCAAGATTTCTTTTCTTCCTTCAGTGTTATCTGTATATCTCCTTATGGTCCTTTATTACTCCATCTCAAGCAAACCTAACCAAACCAAAGTCAGAGTCAGCGGAAAAGACTGGGGAGAGAGAAGGGAGAGACCATCTGACTTTTGGTCTGGAGTTTTCATAAATTTTACCTCCCTAAAATCTCTTCAAAATAGCATTCTTTAATGGATTTCCTCCTGAGCCAATTATATTATTTCACCTCTATGAATTACTTTTACATTATTTCTAGTCTCAAAAATGAAAATGTTATCTGTATTTCCAAAAGCCATCTCAGCCATCCTTTACAAACCTTTTCTAATTTTCCTAACTAAATATCTTTCTCTTCTAAAGACTCATAGCACGCGCTATCCCTCAATGGCATTTGTATAAAGCATTATATTGTTATTACTTGTGTACATTTTTGCTATTTTATCCGCTATACATTTTAAGTTTCCAAAATTGTAATACAGTATTAACAGGCAACACATTCCTGTAGAATTACAGATTATAACATGAATCATAAACACATAGATGGATTTTTACATTGAGATTATGTTTGCTGTAGTTTTGTAACTTGTTTTTTAAGAAGATTTGAATAAATGCTTCCAATCAAATAATTTTCTTCTGTAAAACAAATAAATAAAGCAAATGCCTTTTCCATGGTAGAGCATATGCTAACAAAATAATAATACAGGGGAAATGATATTAGAGTAGGGAGTTATCTGGCTGAGAGAGCCTAGTTATTAACAGTACATCATTAGCTTATAAGAAAATGGGTGATGTTTAGATGCCATGTTGCATCATATAATATAGGCATATTAATATTATAAAGAAATTTAATTTATATTGTTTAACATAGCAGATGACATCACACCAAAAGAGGAAATGATAATTTAAATTGCTAAAAATTAATTGAAGTACTGGTCAAAACTAATAGAATAGCAACAAAATCTCAAAATGTAATTAAGATGTTTCAATAATACAGATATAATAAAGTATGATAAGTACAGTATTGATAATCTCCTCTGGAATTTTTAATGTGAGAAACTTGAACATGAAAGCAAAGTGAGAAAATCAAGTATATAGCAAAAGTACTGGAATTCTCAGCCTTAAGAGTGACAAATTCTAGAAGCCATAATAAAGGTTTATCAGAGAGAATAGCAACATCAGCATCACCTGTGAGCCTGTAAGAACTATATACGCTCAACCCCCCTTTAGACCTAATGAATTAATCAGACTGGGGGTGAGGCCCAGAAATCTCTGCTTTAACAAGCCTGCCAGGTGATTCTGATGCACACTAAAGTTGAGAACCAATGATATGGAATATATTCCATTATATATATCATTGAGAAACAATGATATTCGAAGGATTAGGATACTGTGGCAACACAGTTTCAGACATTCTTATTTTCTCACCTATAGTATCCACTATCAAGCCCACCCTATCAAGTCCAATCCTAACCCCTAATAAGTATAGAAGTTATCCCCTTCCCACTCCAACCTATATGGAAACAGAATTAAGAACAGAAATCTTTTTTTTTTTTTTGACATTCTGGAAGAAAACTGGGACAGAGTATACAATTAAATACCTTAACCAACTGTTAAAACCCATGTATGTGGGTGGACTGAAGGACACTAGAAGAGACAAAAGTCTTTGACAATGCAGAAATGCTATTGAACACTGAGGAGGTTTTTAGGCTTTGTCTTGTCATTAAAATTCCTACTCTTAACTTTCCCACTGGCCATTTCCCAATTTGGGGAGATGAAGGGAACCAAGAACATTTCTTGATTTGATATTCAGATGAGATTCCCAAGTTTGCAGTTTGCAAATTGGAGGCTCCCAGTGCTGAGGGGCCTTTTGGAAAACAACTATGTAGCTTTCCTCTGGTTGGACTTGGAACACTCCCTCTTGATTCAGATGCCAACAAACTCCACACTGCATTCAGCTAAGATATATTTATTTAGGGGTACTTTTCTTTGTTCCAATTAGTACATCGCCCTTTTCCTCACCATGAAAGACTCTTAGAGCGAGCTCTTGGGGAAGACGTATCTATTGAAAACTGCACTGAGTAACTCGTAAGCATGTCTAGATTAAACAATAACAAGATAATCTATAAACAATATTCAAGAAACCATTTGGGGAGAACATCATTATCAATTCTTTAAACCTTTGATACATACTTTATTTCTTGATATGTCATCATTTTGGTTGTTTTCAAGTTTCTTTGCAAGTTCTTCACATTCATATTAAATTCTAAAGGAAAGATTACCAATACTTAAACACTGTATTTGATACACCAAATCACACTAAAAAAGAAATCAGTTATCTTCCTACTGACCTACCTATAAGTACATAGATTAAAAAGAAATCCCTATCTTCTAATTAATAATGGAAACTAAGGGATTCTCAATTAGCAACACCTACCAGCATATCTCCAACCATTAATCATACATAGATTCACTGGATTGTCTGTAAACAATTTTCCAGTATCAGGTGATCATTAACCAAACTGTTCTCACTTTTCACATAAAAAGAAGAAATGGATTTAAATTAGGGAAAGGATATTAAGTTACACAGTCTGTATTAACTTTAATGGTATTAGAATGGACGAACCAGTGAAAGTTACAGCATGTCTTTCCTTTGAGGGAAAAGAAACCAAATACTTTCCAAGCAAATACTGAGCCAGGATAATATGGAAATTAGGCAAAGGTCCTTTACAGACATTATTTAATCCTTACACCCCTACCACTATCACCCTCAGTTTGCAAATGAAGATGCTGAGGTTCAAAAAGATTAAGATATTTCTAAGTTCACACAACTACTAATGGCAGGACCAAGAAGCAAACCAAAGTTGTTCTGACCACTAAATTCATTTTTCCCCAACACCCTTCGCTGCCTCTTAGTAATGTTGGTCTACAATAGAAAAGATGAGGTGATAACAGCTTCCTATTTCTTGATTCTGTTCACTACTACTGAATTGACTATGGGCACTGGAACTATTCTATATTGATCTCACTGCCTAATCTTAACACTTATCTCTCCATTCTCCAAATTCTTTATTTTATGTATTGCCTTATTTTGGCACCCAATTATACCCCATCTTAAAAAGTTATGCTCAATGATTCATATCCTATATCTCAAAACCAAAATAAACAAAAAACTCTGTAGGTTTCCAAAAGGTAGAAAGGCTTTTTACACTTCCGAAGCCTTGATCGATGTCCAGCACCAACTGTGTATTTGATGTGCTATTTATCTCTGCATTCCCCAGAGCTGAAAGGTATGTTATACAGCGGGTGGTCAATACATGTTTGCTCACGTAAACGAATGAAAATGTGGCCATAAAGTAATACATAACTGTTCTACCAAGGTTTAAGGAGTCAACCTCATTCATTTTTAACTGTAGCTTCTTACAGATGCTTATGTGTTAAATTTTATCAATGATCTTACAAGATGACAGAAAAAGCCTAAAATGAGCAAAGTGGTGTTAGCATCTAATAAAAGAGGATTTGGTGCACTCGTATTTAACTAACAAAGGTAAGTGTCCTATAACGTTACAAAGTCTTATTTACCTGTTTCTTACGTGCAATGTTGTATCGCTTTAGCTCACCTCTTTAAAAGAGAAAAGCTACTTAATAAAAAGTATCTTTTTGTATCTAACCAAGTCAGCATTCAAGACAAAAGAACTAGCACACGTGACACTACTTTTTAAGAGATTGCCTACTTTACTATGGCCACAGTAAAGCTTCCTTCTGTAGTCTCGTGAAGGAAGCATTAACCAGTGAACAACCCAACTGACCCGCAAAATGCCACGCTAAATGAACAGTTGCTTTTTACAACCCACAGGGGGTGGAGGACAAACGAGGCACCGACTGTAGAGACTCGGGCACTAGTTTCCACGACCACCACCGCGCGATGCGCCCACCGGGAGACCCGCGGCGCCACGGTCACAATTCCGCCCCCAGACAGGGGCCAGGAAAGGCTTAGCCGAGGCCAGAGGCGGCCTCCGACTCGCGCCCCAGGGCGCTCTTTGTCGCGCTCCTCCCTTGGCAGCTGGCCGCACCTGCAAATCCCGTGCACTCGGGGGCCGCGGCACCGAAGACCTTCTCTCCTGCTCGCCAGGCTCGGCGCCGCCGCCCTCCGCCATCTTCCGCCGGCTAGCGGCGCCTGCCGGGGACTCGTTTCCTGCCACTTCCGGGTCGGTTGCCCAGCAACCGCGGGAAGGGCGGAGCTGCGCGAGGTGCGTGCGCGTTCTCGCTCCCCCAGCCCGGGACGTCTCCCTGCCCCAGGTTCCGGGTCGAACTCATCGCCAGTTTCCCTTTTCTCTTTAAAGGAAGTTGGCCCAGAGAATTTCTCTGCAGGGAACTCTACTACTTCCGCTTGTTTGACGGCGCTGTAGGCGACTCTAGAGGGCAGCATTGACTTGCAGGTTCATTTAACCAACAATGAAAACGTCCTCGGAATGTTTTATATGATGAAAATTGTAACCTCCCTTTCTAGTCTTGGTCAGATTCTGTCATGTTTCCTATCAAGGACCGGCTGGTACAGCGCCCCCACTGCGTGAATTGGTATTGAGGGCGAAGAACAAGATAAAGGCTCAATGCAGGCAGAGCTGGAGACAGTTAAGCCCTCTTGCATTCAACTGTGATTGATCGAAATTCTGTCTTATCCCAGGCACTTTTATGCCCCAGAAATAAAAGGCAAAAAGAAATAGTCCTGGTATTATGAAACCCACAATCTAGTGAAGGAAAAGAGATGTAAATGGATGATAAAATGCAATTTGACGTAGAGGGTTCACAGAAGTGTTGTAAATGCACTTGAAAAACAGCAGGTGCAAGAAGAGCACTCTGATCTATTTTTTTCTTCCTGTTAACGGAAAAACTCCAAACTCTGTAAAATAATTTGAAGAGATTTATACGGAGCTGAATATATGTGACCCTGGTCTGGGAAACATGGTCTAAAGAGGTCTTGAGAAAATGCAACCTAAGCGGCCAGATTACAATTTGGTTTTATATGTTCATGGAGACAGGATTACAGGTAAAATCATAAATCAATACATGAAAGGTATACATTAGTTCATGCTGAAAAGGCAACACATCTTGAAGCAGGAGCTTACAAGACATAGGTGGGTTTTAAGGAATTTTTAGTTGGCAATTGGTCAAGTTTTGTTTAAAGACCTGGAGTAAATAGCAGGGAATGCTTGAGTTAAGATTGGAGGAGTTTGCTAGAAAGCGTAAGTAAAGATGTGGGGGTCTTCTATCTGTTGTTAACGGAAAAGAAGCCAAACTGTAAAATAATTTTAAAGAGATTTTTTTCTGAGCCAAATTTGAGGACCATAACCTGGAGTCATGCCCAAGAAGCCTTGAGCAGGTGGACTCTCTGTGGTTGGGTTACGGTTTGGTTTTTTTGTTTTGCTTTGTTTTGTTTTGTTGAGACAGAGTCTCACTCTGTTGCCTGGGCTAGAGTCCCATGGCATCAGCCTAGCTCACAGCAACCTCAAACTCCTAGGCTCAAGCAATCTTCCTACCTCAGCCTCCCAAGTAGCTAGAACTACAAGTATGTGCCATCATGCCCGGCTAATTTTTTTCTATATATTTTTAGTTGTCCAGCTAATTTCTTATTATTTTTAGTAGAGACGGGGTCTCGCTCTTGCTCAGGGTGGTCTCAAACTCTGGAGCTCAAACGATCTGCAAGCCTCGGCCTCCCAGAATGCTATGGTTTGGTTTTGTACATTTCAGGGGGGACAGGGATTACAGGTAAAGTCATAAATCAATACATGGAATGCATACATCAGTTTGGCCCAGAAAGGTGGGCCATCTCCAAGGTGGGGGGGCTTACAGGTTATAGGTGAGTTTAAAGACTTTTTGACTTGTAACTGGTTAAAGACATGAAACTTTGTCTAAAGGCTTGGAATGTTTTAAGATAAGGAAGCCTGTTAATCAGAGACAGCTCACCAGACATATTTGTTGTGTAAATTGAGGACCTGCAGGTTTGTCTTGCATAGCCTTAGGCCTGTTAATGTGTTACAAAGGATGACTCCAAGAAGGGAGGGGGGCATGATGAGACATATCTGACCTCCCTCCCAATGGCAGGCAATTTAGTTTAAGGACATCCTCTGGTCCAAGAGGGGGTCCATTCAGTCACCTGGTAGGGGGGAAGCCTTAAGATTTTATTTTAGTTCACACTGTCATGTGATGCTATACAAGACTCAGGTTGGAAAGTAAACCGCATTATACCAGGTTAATAAAAACCTGTTTAATGATATTTTATCATTTGTAAGTATGACTCACCAGGCAAATTCTTAGGAATTTGGGCAAGAGAAAAAAAAAGGTCAGAGTTGAGTCCTTATTCCTGAAAGCAGGAAACCAAACTTCCATGTGAAAGATACTCTCCCTGTCCTAGGAGGAAAGATACTCTTATCACAAGAAATGGAGAGTTAAAATGGAGATAAATCTGTATAAACAGTCCTTATTAAATTAATCCATATTTTCCTAGTTAGTTTTCCATGAATGCCTGTTTGTTCAATTAGTTTATAAGCATTTAGGCCTAGCCACTTCTTTGGATTTTCATTTTCCTGTGAGGACGCCCATGTACATGTAAAATTTTATTAAATAAAATGTGTATGCTTTTCTCCTGTCCATCTGTTTTATGTCACTTTAATTCTTAGGCCCAGTTGGAGACAGAGAGAGTAGAGGAGACAGTTTTCCTCCTTTAAAGTGCATTCCATGTGTAATTTCATTTATCTCTCTGTCAGGTAAGTATTGTTATTACCATGCTATACCCAAGGAAACCAGATGATAAAGACTAAATTCACTCTGTAGTAAATGGCAGTACCAGATATTAAACCTTGCATTTCTTGTCCTGTTACTCTTTTAATACAACATTCTACCCTCAAAAATCCCTGGCTCTTCATTAACAAGAGATGCTCCCAGAGTCAATGACATTTTAGCTGAGTCTTCAAGAAGTACTTCTTATAGAAGTAGTAGACCAGAAAGAACCATGGGTAAGAGCAAACATATGTACCAAAGGCACAGAGATTTGAAATCCATGTTCTTGTCAGCAAAGTGCTACTTGGTTGCAGCTTAGGAAAGTGACAAAAGATAGTTATGGGGTGGTGGGGAGGAGACAGATCTAAATTGGAGATACAGGCTTGAGACAGATTCTGAAGGATCTTACTTTAGATTAGAGGTGGAGCGTTACCATCTGGGCCAGTGATTCTCAAACATTCCTGCACCTTAGAATCACTTCTTCCCTCCCCTCTCCAATAGCTCAGATTTAATTGGTATGGGGTAGAACTCAAGCATCATATTTTTTAAGATGCTCCCCAAATGGACTTTGCTACTGGTAGAGACAGTGTACCTGGTACCGGGCTTCCCCTCCTACCCTTACGAACCCCCAAATCAACAAAATATGTAAAACAACTGTTTGTAGTCATTGTGCAACAGACAGTACTGGTCTATGCTATCTGAAAGAAGGAAAATGAACAAGGTGAGCTCTGTTTGTCCTGGCTTTCTGCATGGAACTCTCATGCATTGCTGGTGGGGTATAGAATGGCACAGTCACTTTGAAAAATAGTTTGTCAGTTTCTTTTAGGATTAAATATTCCACTGTAAGACCCAAAAATTCTACTCCTAAGTATTGGTCCAAGAGGGAATGAAAATATATGTTTCCAAAATATTTATACCTACATATTCATAGAAATTTTAGCTGTAATAACCTCCAAACTGGAAAATCTAAATATCCATCAACAAATTAATGGATAAAATTTTGATAAATTCATAGAAGGGAATACTGCTCAATTACCTATTCATACACCATGGATGGATCTCAGAGATACTATCTTGAGTAAAAGAATCCAGATGCAAAAGATTAAATATCATCTGATTCAATTTATATGAAGTTTTAGAACAGCCAAAATGAATAATGACAGAAAGTTGGTGATTGCTTGGGGACTGTTTCTTTAGGGAAGGATAAACTTGAGGAATTTGACTGAAATAGGACATATGAAAACTTCTTGAGGTGACAGAAATGTTTGATAGCTTGATTGTCCTGATAGTTATACAGGTATATACATCTGTTAAAAAACACACTTAGCTATACACTTAACATGCATGTATTTTATTGTATGTAAATTATACATTTATGAACTTGATTGAACAAAAACCCTGCTGAGTTGATTCTGTTGTGCAGCTGTGGCTGAAAACCATTGCTCTAAGGCAATTGGAAGCCAGGAAAAGGTTTTTGACTTAGGAAGATCACAGAGGCGTCAGTGTGTAGGATGAATTAAAGTTAGGAAACTAGGTTATTACAACAATGAGAGGTAATTAGGACTCAAGTTTTATCAGTGGCACTGTGAGTATACAGAGAAGCAATAGTTGGTAAGAATATTAGGGTCAGAGCCAGCAGGTGCTGAAGTCTTCAAAGTGGAATATATGAAAGAAGGAGGAATAAAGAATGACATCTGGGGATTTGGCTAGGTGATTTGATAAATGGTGCTGCCTGTAAATTACTTAGTTGAAAGGGAAAAGCAAATTTCAAAGGAAAGAAGCAAGTTTGTTAGAGACACTTTGAAGTCAAAATTTATGTGGGACACTCAGATGAAAATGTGTCATGGAACAGCTGCAAATATGGGTTTAAATATTAGGATATTAGGTGAGAATTTTGGTTTGGATATACAGATTTGGGTGTTGACTGTAAGTGATAATGTGTGAAATGGGAGAGATACAAAAACCAAGAACACTCAGAAACACCAACATTGAAGAACTCAGTGGAAAAAGAAGAGCATTCAAAGTAGACCCAAGGTATAGTTAGGTGGGATGAAAGCAAGAGAATAGAAAAACTAGTGATGAGGCAGTTTCAAGGGGAAGATCAGCAATGCCATTTATTACTATAATCAAGTAAGATTAGGACTAGAAGGTATCTACTGGGTAAGGGAAAAGGAGATTGCTATCCCTAAAGTTATTACTAATTTCAAAGTTAGAGAAGAAAATTCATATTATAGTAATTTCAGAGGGACATCTAGAATAGTGAGGCTACATTTCAATGTACTTAATATCAGTGGTGGGCTGGAGATGCCATATATTTAATATTTGCTCATGAGAGCATATTGTTAAATTTTCAGGAATTTTGCAAGGCAATTGTTAGGTACAGTGATTTTTACAGATTAAATTTTACTAAAACTAATGTAATAAGTATTCAAAACTCATCATTTCCTGGTTATTGTAATGTATTTTACTATAATCTATGCTCTTGAGGTGATTTCCATGTATTGTATCTGTGTGGTGGAGATACTGTGATGGTGGTTATTGCACACCTCTTCCCAACTCTGCATTCAGTGACAACATGTGATGGCTTGAAATCTACCATGGTGTTAGGTAGGGATAAGAAGGAGGGGGAACAGATGCCTTGTCTAGGTGTTTCCATTGAATAACAGATGGTACTAGTAGATGCTTTGTCTACAATAGGAGGAACACATTGACCAGAGTGGGCTTAAGGAACAAATGACATGTCAAGGGGGCTTCCAAGGACTGAACAGATGTTTGGTCTATGATAGGGAGTCTCCAAGGACTGACCAACCAGAAAGGGGTAGAAAGGCCACAAAGTAGAAATACAGTCAAGGCTACAAAAGGGAGTCTTTGGAGCATGTGTACAGGTAAGGTGACAGTATCCTCAAATGACCTACCCTCATCAACATAGTAAAACTCACACCCACCAGCACCATGACAGTTTCCAAATACCATGGCAAACCCCAGAAATTGCCTTACAAGGTTAAAAATGGGGAGGATTCCCAGCTCTGGGAATTCTCCACACCTTTCCAAGAAAAACCATGAATATTCCATCCCCTACTTAACATAGAATTAGGGAGTCAACATAAAGGGGAGAAATCTTGTCAAACTCAGGGTCTCCTCCGCTTACAGGGTTGACCAGTTCCTTCTCCCGAACAAACTATGCTTTAATAAACTTTGGCACTTTGCTTGCTCACATCTGCTTGGTCTGCTCATTTGTTCCATCGACTTGGTATCGGTAACCATTTTTCGGTACTCAGAACCAAGAACCAGGGAACATGGACCTGAGATCTGGTCCCCACACCTGCAATGGTGGGAATATTTACACCTCAGACATTGAAAAATACCACAAATAAGTTTGTTTGTCGATCATCTACTCTAAATTTAAGGATCTGTTGAAGAAAACGTTTACAATGCAGTTGAGACTTAAAAGTGTGCTGTTATATTGTGAATAGTGAAATAAAAAAAGAAAAAAGAAATATTCTTCTAGTATTTGAAAATTGTTAGCTGATTAAGGAAGAAGCTGTTCATGTGATTGAGTTCCTACAGATGTTTGAGCTGGTTCACTTGCCTGTTACTTGCATGTTGTTCAAGTGAACAAAATCTTTTGGCTTGTGATGAAAGTGATAATATCTTTCCTCTTTTTTCTCCAAAGAAATATGATAAAAAAATACCTTCATCTCCCTTCATTCTTTATTTTATATTGTGAAAGTGGGTGAGGAGGTTCAAGAATCATGGCATTTATTATACATGATATAGTCTCCATCTACCATTCTCTAAGATATTCATTCTCCATAAAAACAATTGTTCACATTCACTTTGACCTATAATATTTAACATATATTATTTCTTGGGGTGCTTAAACTGGAAACTTGACATTAAACATTAAATTTTGTTATACTTATTTTTTCCATATATTAGACTGTAAGATCATGGAGACCATGGGCCAAGTTTTTATCTCTAGTGCCTTAACATAGAACCTGGCACCACGATATGCACTTTTAATAAGTGTTTGAATGAATGCATGTATGAAGGAGGTAGGGATTCATAACTCAGGCACAGATTTGACTATCTCCAAATCCCATTTTCCATTCACGGAAAGTCAAGAAATAATAACATACATCAACAGAGATCTTCGTTAGGTAAGAACAGGAGAGACAGTATAAAATACAGGCATATGTGCATCCAACTTCAATTTCACCTAAATGAAAACTCACATTTGTATAATTTTACTTATGCTGGACATCACTGAGGCTAAGATCAGAGGTCATTGTAAAATACACTGGCCATGTTTCATCCTTTAAAACATTTTCATCTTATTCTTGTAATATAAACAGAATATAGAATATTTACAGTTGGTAATTTTCATGGATTGCATATGTTATTTCATGCAATCTACAACTTTCTGGGATGGGTATTGTTTTTATTTTACAGAAGAAGTAATAGGAGCAGAGAAATAAGATGAATTTCCTCATGTCACCCAGCTATTAGGTAGCAGAACCAAGTTTCGAATTCAGGTCCATTGCACTCCAAAGTATAAGCTTATCCTTTTATACCATCTCTGGTATAAAGTTGCTGAGAACACTGAATTGTTGAATACTGAACCGTTGCTGCTAGGGGAAGTACAGAGTTAAGTTCCTGTGAACATTTTGTTACATTTTCACCGACTGATCAATACATTACTTTATATCTGTTTCTGTTCAAAAGATCCCATATTTAATATTTACCATTGATTCATTAACATTGAACTCATGGCCACTAGCATTATATTTCACGGCATGACTTAGCAAAGCTTATCTAACACACATATTTTCCCCTTTGAAGAACATCACAGCCTTCTTGCGCTTAGAAACACTAGACAGCACTTAGCACTATACTTGGGGGCCATTATTTATTTATTATTTATTCTTTGTTGCTTAAATATACTCTTTATTTATTTATTTATTTAATTTCAGCATATTACGGGGGTACAAATGTTAAGGTTACCTACATTGCCCATGCCTCCCCTCCCCCCCCTCTAGTCAGAGCTTCAAGCGTGTCCCTCCCCTACATGGTGCACATCGCACTCATTATGTATGTACATACCCATCCCTCCTCCCCCCTCCCACCTGCCCGACACCTGATAAATGTTTTTTTTTTTTTAACATTTTGGTTACATTTTATATCTTTGCCTCTCCCTAGCAAGGGTTAGAGGTATGCCCTTCCCCTCCACAATGCTCACCACATCTCTCAGATGTGGGTGTACCCCCCTAACCCCCAAACCCTGGTGAACACCACCACCTTTTGAGCACCACAGTGTTAATCAGTCAGTACCAATTTGATGGGAAGTACATGTGGAGCCCATTTTTCTGATCTTGTGTCACCTCACTTTGGATAATGGGCTTAACCGTAATCCAGGATAGTATAAACGGTGTTAGCTCACTGTTGTTTCTTAGAATTGAGTAATATTCCATTGTGACCATATACCAAATTTTAATAATTCACTCATGAATTGACAGGCACTTGGGTTGTTTCCATGTCCTTGCAATAGTGAAATGTGTTGCCATAAACATTCGGGTGCAGATGTCTTTATAATAGAATGTCATACGTATGCTCTTTTGGGTAGATGCCTAATAATGCTATTGCTGGGTCGAATGGTATTTCTAGTTTTAGCTCTTTGAGATATCTCCAAATTCTTTTCCACAAAGGTTGCACTAATTTGCAGTCCCACCAGCAGTGTAAGAGTATTCCTGTCTCTCCAAATCCTTGCCAACATTCGTTGTTTTGGGATTTCTTGATACAGGCCATTTTCACTGGGGTTTTGATTTGCATTTCTCTAACAATTAGAGACGTTGAGCATTTTTTTATATGTTTGCAGGCCATTATTCTGTCTTCTTTGAAAAAGTTTCTGTTCATTTCTATTGCCCATTTCTTAATGGGGTTGTTTGATTTTTTCATGTTAATTCTTTTAAGTTCTAGATAGATTCTTGTTATCAGACCTTTATTGGAAGTGTAGAGAGCAAATATTTTCTCCCATTCTGTAGGTCATTTATTTGCTCTAATGATAGTTTCCTTGGCTGTGCAGAAGCTTTTTAATTTGATCAGATCCCATTTATTTATTTTTGTTGCTGTGCCTGCTTTGGGGGTCTTCTTCAAGAATTATTTGTCTAGGCCAATATCTGAAAGGGTCTTCCCAACATCTTCTTCTAGGATTTCTTAAGGTTTCATACCTTAGGTTTAAGTCTATTATCCATCTTGCATGGATTTTTGTGAGAGGTGAGAGGTGAGAGGTGAGAGGTAGGGATCCTGATTCAATCTTCTGCATGTAGCCATCCAGTTTTCCCAGCACCATTTATTGAAGAGAGATTCTTTTCTCCAATGTATATTTTTGTCTGCTGTATCAAAGAATAGGTTACCATATGCAGATGGTTTCATCTCTGGAATCTCAGTCTGATTTCAAATATCGATGCTTCTGTTCTTGTGTGTCCCAGGATGATTTAATTATTATTGCTTTATAGTACAGCTGGAAGTCAGGAAGACTGATGCCTCCCAGTTTGTTCTTTTTACTTAAGATTGCTTTGGCTATATGAGGTTTTTTCTGGTTCCATACAAAGTGAAGAATTATTTTTTCTAGATCTGTAACCAATGATGGTGGTACTTTGATGGGGATTGCATTAATTCTGTAGATCACTTTAGCTAATATTGACATTTTAATGATATTGATTCTACCAATCCATAAACAAGGTAGATTTTTCCATCTGTTTACATCTTCTACAATTTATTTTTTTAGCATTTCGTAGTTCTCCTTGTATAAGTCTTTTGTATCTTTCATTAAATATACTCCTAGATATTTAATTTTCTTTGGGGCTATAGTAAAAGGTATTGCGTTTTTTATTTGAGTTTCTGCTTGACAGTTCTTGGCATATATGAATGCCTCTGATTTGTGTATATTGATTTTGTAACTTGAGACTTTACTGACTCATTTATCAAATCTAGGAGTCTCTGGGGCAAATCCATGGGGTTTTCTAGGGATAATATCATATCGGTGAAAAGCGAGAGTTTGATCTCATCTGCCCTCGCTTGGATGCCCTTAATACCCCTCTATTGCCTGATTGCTAAAGCTAGAACTTTGAGCACTATGTTGAATAGAAGAGGAGATAGTGGGCATCCTTGTCTAGTTCCGGTTCAAAGTGGGAATGGTTTCAATTTTTCCCCATTCACTATGATATTGGCCATGGGTTTGTCATAAATGGATTTGATAATTTTAAGGTATGAGCCACCTATGCCTATTTTGTGAAGAGTTTTTATCATAAAGGTGTGTTGTACTTTGTCAAATGCTTTTTCTGCATCTATTGACAGAATCATATGGTCTTTGTTCTTGTATTGAGGTGAATTGAGGTGAATTGCATTTATAGATTTGTGTATGTTGAACCAGCCTTGCATCCCTGGAATAAAGCCTATCTGGTCATGGTGAATTATTTTTTTGATGTGCTGCTGAATTCTATTTGCTAAAATTTTGTTGATGATTTTTGCCTCTATATTCATGAGGGATATTGGTCTGTAATTTTCTTTTTTTGTTGTGCCCTTTCCTGGCTTTGGTATCAAGGTGATATTGGCTTCATGGAATGAGTTAGGAAGGATACCATCCTTCTCAATGTTTTGGAATAATTTCTGTAGTATAGGTATGAGTTCATCTTTGTATGTTTGGAAAAACTCTGATGTGTAGCTATCTGGTCTGGAACTTCTCCATTTAGGCAGGTTATTAATTTCTGCTCCAATTTCTTGAGATTGGTCTATTCAGAAATTCTGTTACCTCCTGTTACCTCCTTAGGGAGGTTGTATTAATCCAGGAATTTGTCCATTTCCTCCTTGTTATGTAGTTTTTGGACATATAGGTTTTGTATAGTAGTCAAACATGTTTTGTATTTCTGTGGTGTCTGTTGTGACCTCTCCTTTTTCATTTCTTATTGAGTTTATTAGAGTCCTTTCTCTTTGAGTTCTTGTCAATCTAGCAAGAGGGTTGTCATATTTTTGAAAAACCAGCTTCTGGTTTTGTTGATGTTCCGTATAATTCTCTTGTTCTCCATTTCATTTAGTTCTACTTTGATCTTAGTTATTTCTTTTCTTCTACTAGGATTGAAATTGATTTGCTCTTCTTTTTCCAATTCCTTGAGTCCATTCATTAGGTTGTCAGTATCTAAGCTTTCTGTTTTTTGGACGTGAATATTTTTGCTATTAGTTTTCCTCTCAGTTATGCTTTTGCTGTATCCCATAGGTTTTGGTAACAAGTGTCTCCATTATCATTTTGTTCAAAGAAACTCTTGATTTCCCTCTGAATTTCCTCCTTGACCCAATAATTCTTCAATAATAGATTGTTTAGTTTCCATGACTTTATGAAGTGTTGAGTGTTTCTATAGGAATTGAACTCTAATTTTATACCACTATGGTCAGAGAAGACACATGGTATAATTTCTATTTTCTTGAATTTTTTTAGATCTGATTTGTGGCCTAGTATCAGTTTTGGAGAAGGGTCCATGGGCAGCTGAAAAGAATGTAAATTCAACTTTATTTGGGTGGAATGTTCTGTATAGATCTGTCAGATCTTTTTGATCAAAAGCTCTGTTTAAGCCCATTATTTCTTTGCTTATTTTCTGTTTGGAGGATCTATCCGGTTCATTCAGTGGAGTGTTGAAGTCCCCTGCTACTATGGCAATATTGTTTAACATGCTATTTAGATCATACAAGGTTTGCTTTATGTAATTGGGTGCTCCTGCATTGGGTGCATAAATATTAAGAATTGTTAAATCTTCTTGTTGGATCTTCCCTTTCACTATTATAAAGTGGCCATCTTTATCCTTTTCTACTTTTGCTATTTTAAAGCTTATGTTATCTGCAAATAGTATAGCTACCCCTGTTTTCTTTTGACTGTTTGCCTGGATGATAGTTTTCAATCTCTTGACCTTCAGCCAGAAGGCATCTTTGTGGGTTAGGTGTGTTTCCTGTAGACAGCAAATACTAGGCTTGTGGATTTTATCCACTCTGCCAGTCTATGCCTCTTCAGAGGACAGTTTAAGGCATTTACATTTATTGAGAGGATTGACATTGGAGGAATATTTCCATTCATATTGTTGGGCGAAGTCCTGTTGTTTTGTCTTACTCCTTGAGTCATTATGCAGTTCAAGTTCTAGCCTTTAATTCTTTGAAAATTTTACTTTGAGGAGTGTCTATTGCCCTGTTCAGTGTGGAAGGCAGGTCTGAGAACTTCCTGTATGGCTGGTCTGGACTTTGCAAATTCCTTCAGTGATTGCTTGTCTGAGAAGAACTTTATGTCTCCCTCATAGATGAAACTTAATTTTGCTGCATAAATAATTCTAGGTTGGATTCTGTTTTATAATATTAAGGATAGGCACCTAATCCCTCCTGGCTTGTAAAGTTTCAGATGAGAAGTCTGCTGTTAGTCTGATAGGCTTTCCTTTATAGGTTATTTGTTGTTTTTGTCTTGCTGCACAGAGGATTGCTTCTTTCATGTTTACTTTAGTCAGCCTAATAACCACATGACGAGGTGATTGCCTTTTCACGTTGAGTCTCCCAGGAGTTCTGTGTGCTTTTGTATTTGGATATCAAGATTTCTGGCCAGGCCAGGCATATTTCCTCCAGTATTCCATGAAATAAGTTTTCTAGCTCTTGTTAATGTTCCTTTTCCTCTTCCAGAATTCTGATCAATCTGAGGTTCGGCTTTTTTACACAATCCCACACTTCTTGTAAGCTTTGGTCTTGTCTCTTGTTTCTGTGTTGCCTTTCTTCCTCTGATTTGTTTATCGCATAGGCATAATCTTCAAGCTCTGAGATTCTTTCCTCTGCATGATCCATCCTGTTCTTGAGGCTTTCCACTGTATTATGGAGATCCTTGAATGTTTCCTTCATTGCCAGGATTTCTGATTGGTTTTTCTGTATTATTTCAATTTCTCTGGAGAATTTTTCATTCATTTCCTGAATTATTCTTGTAGTTTCTTTATGTTGGGATTCTATTTTCTCTTCAATTCCATTGAGTTTTCTAACAATCCATATTTGGAATTCTTCCTCTGTCAGTTTAATCATATCATTTAAGTCAGTGTCAGTTGTTGGAGATTGAGTATTTTCTTTTGGAGGTGACTTTTCTATCTGCTCCTTCATGCTTCCTGTGATCTTTCGCTGGTTCTTTCTCATCTCGGTGCTTTGTCAAGGACCGGAGGTGCTGGGACTGAATTATGAACTCAATTCTGGGATTCCAAAGGAATGGTCCTTGGTAGAGCTGGGGATATGTGCTCCGGTCCTGTATCATCTTAGAGGAGTTTTAGCCTGTTGGGTTATCTTTGATCTGATGTCTTCACTGTCTGTTTATAGAGTTTAGTGGGTTTGGGCCCCTTGCTTAGAGTCCTAAGGGTTAGATCACTCTTGTGAGAGCGAGCCCACTATCAACCACTAGTTTGAAGTGGGAGGCACTATGTTAAGCTCTGAGTTATTCTCTCTTTTGTTACCTGTGGTTTGTGAGAAGAAGTCAATTATCAAGGTATTCCAAGTCCTTTGTATTGTGCTCTAAGCTTCCAAATAGGATATACAGGTATCTCAGTCTTTAGGGAATGTCCTGCCACTCCCAAAGGTTTCTAGAGTCCTGTTACTACTTTAGGAGGGGTGAGAGGAGCATCAGGTATCAATGAGCATAACAGAGAATACTTCAGAGGTTGATTGATCTGTAGCTAGGGGAGAGCTGTTAATATGTTATTCAGAGATCTTTTGTCACACTTTTGGAGGAGCTCCTGGTAGGGGGAGTCAATTGGTGCAAATACTAAGGACTATGATCAAGATTTTCCTTCCTGAATCACAGACCCGTAAATTGGCAATAATATGGGTGCCAAAGGCAAGCCCTTGTGTTCTGAACTTATCATATGATCAAAACCAACCAGTCGTATGTAGACATCACTCTGTCCCCTTTTGCTTAATTCCAATGACCCACATATTCAAGCTATTCATACAGGGAAAGCAACTTTTCTCCTTTCTCCTGACTTTCCAGGGCTGAGTCTGATTTGGCGGGCTGGAGGGGAGGCAATGGATGAGACTGCTGCAAGTCCCAGACTGGGAAACGCCTTTTCTGATTTTTCTGCTCCCCCAAGGTTGGAGTCTGGTCTGTCAGAGGGGAAGATAACCCACTGGCCTGAGGAAAAGTCACTTCCTAGGGCTACCTAACCAAGACGTGGATACTCTCATTTCCCTACCCCTCCAAGGGTGGGGTTTGTCAAGTTGGTATGTGGCCTAAATCTCAGGGCTGTTGGAGAAGTCCTGCCCAAGGCCACTGAGAATCCCAGACCAGAAAGAGACCTGCCACACTGCTCAGCCCCTGCTGGGGTGAGGTCAGTCCCTTCTGCACAAACCTGGTCGTGGCCAAGGGTCTTCTTCAACTCTGGCAGATCTCAGCCCAGACAGCAAATTCCCTCCTCCTTTTGCAATTCTCGGGAATGGGGCTTCCTGTTTGGCTAAGGCACCGGCTATCAGGCCACAGTAAAGAAGTGAATAGGGTCTCAGTTTGATACGCTGTCCTGATAAGCTGCTAGAACCACCTTTCAGGTGCCAGCAGGGAGGTGGAAGTGAAGCAGAGGTAACAGTCTTACAACACAGGTTTTGGGTTGAACAGCCTTGGGGGTTATTTTTAAACTGCAAAATCACCAAAAAAAAAAGCACAAAAATATGGAAAACATGGTACTAAATAGACTGTAAAAGAACACTTGTTTACAGTATAAGAAGCAAGAAGGCTAAGTGTTGCCTTGTTTGACCTCGGCTAGGAACATGCACATTGGGCAATGCAAATATTTTGCTTCTCTGTGCATGTCTGCAAATGACCACAAAAGCACTGCAAGCATTGGTTTAGGGTTGCTAATAAATTTTAGTGAGTAGGTGAATATGCAAATATGGAAACTACAAATAATGAGGATCAACTGTATCTAGAATTTCCAAATCTCTTTTCCAGTACCCAATTCTTTCCATGACTCCAGATCTACACTTTCAATTGTCTTTTCAGCTAATATTTCCATTTGGATAGCTCAAACACATTGCCTCTCAAACTAAAACCTGTTTTCCCCCTACAAGCCCACTTCTTTTTCATTCTCTCATTTATTAGATCACTATCTAGTTTCAGTTAGAAATCAGAGTCATTGTAGATTCTTATACTGCCTCTAACCTTACAGTTTGTTGCTTACCAAATCTTTTTATTTCTTCTGCAAAATATCTCTTCATCATGCCCCATCCTCTTCCCCCACCTCCACTGTCACAGCCCACAGCCTCAGACTTCCTGCCTGATCTGCCACCCTAGCTTCCCAGCTGTGCCCTCAGCCTCCACTGCTGTCTATGCTGCTCAGAATCATTTTTCAAAAGCACAAAGACCATCATGTTGCCCCTCTGACTAAAACCCCACAATCTAGAGGAGGATAAGAGCCAACTCCTTGTTTTGGATTATACAGTTCTTCCTAATCTGTAAACTTTTTATTTTCTCAATTTTACCTCATTCATTCCCCATGGCTAGCTGTTCAAAGCCACTCATTGATTTACACATCAATTACCTGTGATAATCACCATTTGCAATCATTACCATTTCCTTTGCCTGGAATTTTTTTGCCCTCTTTATACCTGACTGACATATATTCATTTTTCATGATCATTAATTAGAAGGTAGTGTTTTGGTAAATCTTCACACCTTCTTAAGGTGGCTTCCCCATCTAACTACAGAACTTTGCACAGTTTTTTTCATGAGACATTTTTCAGTGTACACATTATTGCCTGGTGTCTCTATATTCTGAAGTCCTCAAAGAGCAAGGATTATGTTCAATTCTGTCTATCTCTCCAATGCTTGGCCTATAATAGGCGCTGGATAATGTGTACTGAATAAATAAAGCACACACACACACACTTGCAATTAATTGGGTGTGCTTCAATGCTTAATATAAGTTTAAATTTTATACACAAATTCTTTATTATTTTCTCAAATCCCTTTGGCCACCCATTTCCAACTTGGAAATGCACAGGATGTAGGTTGTAATTAACATACCTAAATTCTGGTGGAATTTGTCAGCAGCGTGTTCACTGACTGTTGTACCTATGCAGGTATGGGCTCTTCCTGCTTGAATGAAATTACAACTCTCTGAACGTCCTGGGCAGAAAGAGCCTGCAGAAGATTTATACTTGATCAGAGGGCTGGCTTTACTATCTGACTAGACATTTACTGTGTGAAATTTCAGTAAGTATGAAAACTTCCAAATTTTAGCTGCAACAGTCTTTATCAATTATCTACCCAAAGAAATGTGTTTTGTTTTTTCATCTGAGGGACTCCAAGATGAGTAATCTAGCCTTAGTTCTCATGCTTCGAACCTCATTGTACACAAATAATGCTTGTAGAAACGTAAGTTAAATTGGATACTATGAAGAAAGAACTATGGAAACAAGGATGTACAAATCGGTCCTGATTGAGGAGACTTGGGGTGGTAGAGAGGGTGGCATCAGAACTGACCACTAAAGGATTAGAAGATTTCAACAGACGTAGATGACGCAAAGGCCCTCCTGGCAGAGGAGGCAGGAGCAAAGGTTAAAGGGGAGAATGTGTGGAGCACGTGTGGGGAATGGTGAGAAGGTCTGGCTTGAGTGGAGGATCTACACAGTGGAAAAAGGAACCAAATGCCCAAGAAGGATCATAAATGCAATGCTAAGGAGTTTGGCCTTTATTTCAAGAAATTGTTATGAAAAATAAATATTTCTAATTTGAGGATGATATCTCACTTTATTTTAGCAATAGCACTGGCGTATCAGATAGACTGGGGGAATATGAGCTTGGAAGTCAGACAATGCCTGGAACATGTTGAGGCATCTTCTGAGTAAAGAGCGTGAGGCGTGAACAAGACAGTGACAGTGGGGATGGAGAGGACACGTGGATTGGGGGTTCAGTTGACGGGAGAGGTTTACTCCTGAATTATGAAGCTTTTTTCTCTCTTTGGCTCTGTGAATTTTCTCTTTAAATCTCAAATCTTATGTCCTGTTTTTACAATTAAGCCTGTCTGTATTCTTATTTACCCCTGACTCGTAGAGCTTTGGTTGGTTGATAATAAAACCTACACATTCCTGCATAATTTATTTTTATTTCCTTATATCAGAATTTAAACCATTGAAATTCCTTTTTCCTCATAAATTGCCTAGTAAATCATCACATTATTCTCTTCTTTTTAACATTTAAACTTTATCATTAACATCTTTTTAGATTGGGAGCAGAGATATTTGAGAGAGCATTCTATCCAGTCTCCTACTGGGAGAAGCCAAAGGGAAACTGAGATGGTCTTTGGTTGTTAATGTGTGAATGAGTAACTTTTGTAAACATAGCCTCCTACCAATGTTTCCTAAATTAATTTTTTTTCATTGCTTATACCCAAATGAACGAAAATGGTTTGTGGTTTTCTAGTAGATGCTTTTAAACCAAACTTAATTTATTAAAACACGTTTCTTATATACGCTTTACTTTCTTTCTTTTTTTTTTTAAAAGAATTATAAGTATCATAGAGAAAATCTTAAAATTACTGGAGTAGAAGGAGATTACCTCTGCAACAATATTGGCTTGAGCTTCAGGATATCAGAAAGTGTTATTTTCATAAGATAGAAAGAATATTCTCTTAATGATTTTATATCATCTGTAAGAACTATAATGATACCCATTTTTCATTCTTGATTTTGGTTAATTTTGTGTTCTTTCTTTTTCCCTTCATTTTGCCAGCGTTTTATAAATCTTATTTCTTTTCAAAGAACCAACTTTTGACTTTGCTTATTCTCTGTATTGTATGTTTATTTTTTGTTTCATTAATTTCAGCTTTTTTCTTCTATGTTCTTTAAGTCTAATTTTCTATTTTCTAAATTCTTAAGAAAGATACTTAACTTATTGACTTTTCAGCCATTCTTATTTCTCTTATGTGCATTTAAGGATATAAATTTCCCTTTAAGAATGGTCCAGCTTCAAATCCCACGTGAAAGAGAAATACTACTGTATTTTATTTAAGCCATCAAAATTGTCTTTTCTCTGTTAAATACAGCCAATTTACATTCCCCCCAAAAGGCCTCAGTTTCATATATGAGTAAAAGTTATATTGGAGACAAAGCCACAGCTCTAGTGTATAGAGTAGAAAACAGATTCAATAGAGGCCGGAGCTCTAACTGCACCCTGAGGACATACCCATGTTTCCATTTCCACTTCCCTCTGGATCACAAAATACAGAAAAGGACATTTCACTTTTGAAAGGAGATTAGGGGATTTAGAGCCACTATATCATGACCTCATGAGGCAAAGAGGCATGGCAATGGGTGCATTTTCTCTTAGCTTTGCCAAGATGAGTTGTGTTTTCCATATCTACCCATGATGTTGTCTTGAATGTATATACAAAGTATTTTGGATTGGAGGCAGAATAGTTATTATTACTTATATTATGATGATTTCGTTAGTCCTCCATGCCAGTGCTTACTCTTGAGGTAACAAATGGCCAGAGATGCTCTGTAGGTGAGGCAAGGAGAAAAATGGGTTTTCTCTGCTTATACAGAGAAGGAGCCAGATGCCTTCACTTTCTACCCTGAACAGAGGGAGAGAAACTGTTGTTCCCTAGAGATGGGATGGAAAGGGCCCCGGGTTCTCATGCCAACCTTTTGGAATGGAAACGCATGTCTCAAAGTCTCCTGGTGTCTCTGTCACCACTTAGAGATGTCTTCAGGGTCCTGGGTCTCATTTTCCCTTGAAATGTATACACATCCCATGAGAACCTCTGGAGTCCTCTCTCTGGGGTTTTCTCACTATCTATAGAGCTGTAAGTTAACTTCCCAAGACTTGATTTTAGCCCAGGATCTAAAGATTTCAGCAAAACTTACTCAGAAAGTCCACTCTGCAGAAACACAAAAATATTTTCTCTAAATACCACAATAACTTTATGCGAAAGCAAATGTTGTCATCCTCTTTTACTTACACCTTACCCCCCTACATACTCAAAATTGTCAGAAGAGTGCACTGCATATCCAAGCTCTAAGTTCATGCTCTATTACATTTCCTTTGATTTATTGATAAGACCCCTATTTTTTTTTTGTCATTTGATTTGCTTCTTTTTTTTTATTCCCAATGTCTAGCATTATTTTCTAAAAAGTACCTCCAAAAATATGAATAGGCATTTATATATTCCGGAGTCTAAATTTTTGTGGTTGACATAAAGGAATGCAGAAAAAAAACCCCCACCTATATTAGAATTTCGGCTATGGGAAATTTTGCAGTTTGATGGTTCTGAAGCAGTGCGATGAAATCAAAGATAACATCAGAGTCTACTAAGGCAGTGGTCCCCAACCTTTTTGGCACCAGGGACTGGTTTCATGGAAGACAATTTTTCCACGACTGTGGGGACTGTGGAGGGGAGAGGTGGAGCTCAGGCCATGGCGCCAGCGATGGGGAGCTGGGAAGACACACAAAGCTGCTTCTTCGCTGGCTCCTCCCGCTGCTCATCTCTTGCTGTGCAGCTGGTTCCTAAATTTCATGGGAGGCATTTTTTCCACGGATGGGGGTAGGAAGTTGAGGATAGGGGTGGGGGTAGGTTGGCGTGTTCAGGGACTGCAGGGGGTGGGGTGGAGGTGGAGCTCTGCTGCCAGTTGGTAACAAGGCAATGACTGGTACCTTCCACAGCCTGGGGTTGGGGATCACAGTACTAAGGTATATAGCTCTGCTTGCCTAAATAACCCCATATTGATATAATCTCTTTCTCTTTTGCTTGTTATGGTTTATATACATTCCTTTTGGCTATCGCCTGTTCCTTTTAAAGGCAATTGGTAGTTCTACCTATAGATGTAACGACCTTTTAATTTGCTATGATATTTGATATTAGACAATATAGGTTTTTATGACCATGTATAAGATAAGACAGCTTTTGAGGAGTGATACAGGACTCTTCTATATGTACAATTAGGGTGTGTGTATGGATCAGTCAGGAAAGGCCATACTATGCTAGCAAATAGTCCTCAAATCTCGATGACATATAAGCAACAGAGATGCTCATGAGTTGATGGGAGGCTCTATCCTGTGTTACCCTCACTCAGAAATTGAGACTGATACCACTTTCACCTCTGGAGCAATCTCTACTATCCCACGGTGGTGAAAAAATTTGGCAAATCATGCTGAGGCCTTAAAACTTTTGATTGGAAGTGACACATGTTACTTCCATTCACATTTCTTTGGCCAAAGGAAGTCATATGGCCATATCCAACAGTCAAGGAATTAGGAAAGTGCAGTCTTACCTTGTTCTCTGAAGCAGAATGGGGAAATCTCAATCAGTAGCATTAACAACTATTTCAGTACAATTCACAAATTCAGAGCAGGGGAGTAGATTTTTCATGCAATGGTTCTGAAGCACTAGTCCTGGGAGTAAATAATCTCTTTCATTGCACTCAGAAGTTGTGGCAAAGATACTACACAGTGGACTAGGAAGAGCAACTAAGAAAAAGGAC
The DNA here is from genome assembly GCA_008750895.1 of Mirza zaza. Classification (NCBI taxonomy): domain Eukaryota; kingdom Metazoa; phylum Chordata; class Mammalia; order Primates; family Cheirogaleidae; genus Mirza; species Mirza zaza. Next base: position 3,227 of record VSMD01018760.1, on the reverse strand, counting down.
CAGATGCTCCTCAACTTACAATGGGGCCTGATACATCCATTGCAAATTGAAAATAAAGTAAGCGGAAAATGCACTTAATATGCTTAACGCTGCCAAACGTTATATTAATAGCTTAGCCTGGCCTACCTTAAATGTGCTCAGAACACTTGCATAAGTCAGCCTACCATTGGGCAAAAATCATCGAATGCAAAGCCTATTTTATAGTAAAGTGTTGAATATCTCATGTAATTTATTGAATACCATACCGAAGGTGAAAACAGAATGGTTGTATGGGTATCATAAGTCGAAAAATTGTAAGTCGAACCATAGTAAGTTGGGGACTATCTATACTTAGGGAATTGGGTAATAACCACTAAAATTTCCAGAAAACTGTTCTCGTTACCTGTAAAAGTCTTCCTCTGTCATAGCAGTACAACAAGTTAGAATTGTTATCAGCGGTTTCAGAATTACGCAAACATCACGTCACTCTTACACGTGCACTTTGTAATCTCTATTTTGGCTGCTAGAGACAGTTTTCTTCCCTTTTTGCTTACTTCTCAGTTCTCAGTTGTGCAATGTGTTACGATCTTTGTCTCTGTTAGTGAAGGGTTTAGATAAAGAAAAATGACCAGATAAAGCAGGGATAAAAACAAAGGATGGGTAACAAACACCAAAATTGCAGCATTTCTATTCACCTGTATCTAAATACAGGACGGTCGAGTAAATGCACAGGGAACTTAAAAGTCCTGTGGACACTAGCCAGACAGAGGGCAGTAAGGGACTAGATTCCAGTGTGACATGACGGCGTGGAACAGGATGGCTCCGGGACACGGATTTCAGAAGGCTGTGAGACCAGGCGGGGGCCCGGGCCCTGCCGAGAGCGAGCGACCCGCGGGTCACCTCCGCCCAGGCAGCCGCCGCCAGAGCCTCCCTCGGGCGCCCGCAGGCGGCTGGGCTGTGCCACCGCCCACGCCTCTCGCAGCCCGGAGCCCCGCAGGGCCAGGGGTGTCCCGCGCAGTCGCCGCTGTCGGGGACGAGTCCTCAGCTCTGTGTTTGCCGTGTCCTGAAGGGATTGGTCAACCCCGACCTAGAGCTACTCGTACCTCTTCTCAGCCGCTCCCGGTAGCCTTGATCCAAGCCGCTGTAGCTTCATGGACTGGAAATCCTCAGATGAAGGATCGTGGTGCTTGGTGCGGTCACCCCGGGCTCCCACCCTCAGCCCTCCCCTTAGACCCCAGTCTGTGTTCAGCCGACCTCCTGCCCCCGTGTCAGCGGCGCCACGCGGGGACGCCAGCAGAAGCTCACCGCTGGCCGTGAGGAGGCCGGCGCCACGCCTGGACGCCAGCAGAAGCTCACCCCTGGCCGTGAGGAGGCCGGCGCCACGCGGGGACGCCAGCAGAAGCTCACCGCTGGCCGTGAGGAGGCCGGCGCCACGCCTGGACGCCAGCAGAGGCTCACCCCTGGCCGTGAGGAGGCCGGCGCCACGCCTGGACGCCAGCAGAAGCTCACCCCTGGCCGTGAGGAGGCCGGCGCCACGCCTGGACGCCAGCAGAGGCTCACCCCTGGCCGTGAGGAGGCCGGCGCCACGCGGGGACGCCAGCAGAAGCTCACCGCTGGCCGTGTGGAGGCCGGCGCCACGCGGGGACGCCAGCAGAAGCTCACCGCTGGCCGTGTGGAGGCCGGCGCCAAGGCCGGCTCTTGCTGGCGGCCCTCTTTGCTGTGTCCTCACAGGCGGGGCGGGGCAGACAGAAAGAGCCGACGAGCTCTCTGATGCCTCTTCTTCTGGGGCACTGATCCCTCAGGAGAACCCCACTCATGACCCGAGCACTTCCCAAAGGCCCCACCTCTCAATACCATCACCTTGGGGGTTACGGCTCCATACGTTGAACTTACGAATTTTGGGGGAACCCAGATCAGTCCACAGAAGCCCCTAAATCACTCAGGACGTAGAATTTGGCCTCTTTGCCATTTTGCATGATAGGACCTAACAAATCTCTGCCCGAGGGTCCAGGGAACGTTCAGCATCTCGGAGTACGTAAAGTCCTTCTGTGGAACACTCCCTATTCAACACGTATTTTCTCTGTGGCCCCTGCCCTCCTGTGCCACACTCTCCCTGGGTGAGGGCAGAATTTCTCTTTCCCCAACTCCCAAATTCAAATTCTCTATCCTTTATCAATCAGAACAAATATTTTAAAAAATAATTATTAATGAGCCATGCCCTGTGGATTTATTCTCCCCTGAGAGCTGTTAACAAGACATTTTCTTATTCACAAATTCGCTGAGAATTCTGGTGAATACAATCAGCTGAATGTCACTGGATACATGCATTTTTTTGATCAGGCAGGGATCTTTTGAGATTACTTGCTGATTGTTCTTGGCTTTCAGAGACGTTTCCTTGCCCATGAAATGCTCCCCCATTAAACAAAAGAACAAAAAAGCATTGCAATATTATAAATGTCCACCGGAGGGAGCACCAGCCCAGCCCACGGACATCAACTGTACTTCGAGTTCAAAACCAGCCTCGGGCTCCAGAATCCTCCTAATCTTTGCCACATTAGATGAAATCCTGGGGAATACAGTGTTATCTAAAATATGCATCAAGAGAGGATTACCTATCTTACTGTGACTGTTATGTAGAAATGTAAAGTTGAGTTGGTAAAAAAAAAAGAGATAAACCGTTGATGTGAAATTTGCAGCTGTTGTTTTTATTCATCACAGCCTAGGAAAGAAAGCTTGAAAAGCAAAATTTCAAGCATCTAACTGGATTTTGACTGTATTAATTGGTTGGATGGAAAAATTTCGGCAGGCCATTTCTCAAATTTTCATCTCTTTGTGGAAACGCTGGAGATTTTTTATTTATTTATTTTATTTTAGCGTATTATGGGGGTACAAGTGTTAAGGTTACATATATTGCCCTTGCCCCCCAAGGCCGGAGATTTAAAAAACATCTTTTTCCCTTCTACATTCCCCAAATCAAGCCCCTCACTCCCACCCTGCCTCCCTCTTCCTCTGCCCGCGCAGCGCTGGCGGCGAGGCCCGCGGGTGGGGGGGAACCGGAGCGGGAACAACGGGAACGCAGCGCGGGAAAGTCACCCAGCCCCGCGGGAATGTCACCGAGCCCCGCGGGAATGTCACCGAGCCCCGCGGGAATGTCACCGAGCCCCGCGGGAATGTCACCCAGCCCCGCGGGAATGTCACCCAGCCCCGCGGGAATGTCACCGAGCCCCGCGGGAATGTCACCGAGCCCC
>VSMD01018754.1:0-88352 GCA_008750895.1 Mirza zaza | reverse complement strand
CATAGTCAATGTCAATGTATAGTACATTTCAAAATTGTTAATGGATTTTAAACAATCTCACTACAAAAGATGAAAAATATGTGAGTTAATGGATATGTTCATTAGTTTGATATAATCATCCCACAGTGTATACATATATCAAAACATATTATACCCCATAAAATATGTACAATTATGATTTATCAATTAAAAATAAAAATTTAAATTAAAAAAAAGAAAGAAAATGAGTGGTGGGGGTTAAATGACTCATTTGGGATCACATGGAGAGCCTGTAGCAGAATTGGGACTCAAATCCTGGTCTTTGTCTTGTTTCAGGCACTCCATGCCTGGGCTCTTCAAACCCTCCAGATAACAGGAATGTTACATGGGACCCTAGGTTGGAACTCTTGGAGAATGCTGATGTCGAAGACCCTGCAGACAGAAAAGATAAACTCAGATCCCAGACATGTGTCCCTTCCAGTCAAGATCCCTCTCTGATCCTTCCAGAGTGGAGGGTGTCCTGTCTAATTCATTTGCTACCCAGCAGTCGAATGATATTGCACCAGGCATTCACCATTGTTCTCTCTTGCTAATGGGTTGGATGTTCAAAGCAGTAATAGATCATCTGTGGTAAATGGAGCTTACGGAGATGCACCCACGCACAGCCCCCATCCCTGCTTCCATGGATACTGTGTTTATGATGTGTTGTGCCAGCCCTAGTGGCCAATGGCAGGGATCTACTGATGACAGCTGGACCAGTCTTTGTCTACTTGGTGGTTTCACGCCTCTTCCATAGCAGATCCCCTCTAGTGGACATTAACATATGATAAAAAGATTGTCACACTCCGCTATGGTTTGAATGTGTCCCCTGAAAAGCATGTATTGCAAACTTAATCCCCAATACAACAGTGTTGGGAGGTGGGGGCTAATGAGAGGTGATTAGGCATGAGGGTAGAGTGGTAGAATGGGTTAATGCCATTGTCATGGGAGCAGGTTTGTTATCAAAAGGAGAGCTCAGCCCTCTTTTACTCTCTCTCCCCCTCCCTTTGCCCTTCTGACATGGGGTAACACAGCAAGAAGGCCCTTGAAAGACACTGGCCCTTCAATCTTGGACTTTCCAGCCTCCAGGACTGTGAGCCAATAAATTTCTGTTTATTATGAATTACCCAGTCTGTAGTATTCACTTAATAGCAGCACAGAGTAGAATGACACACTCAGTGCCCGCTAGTATGGCTCCATCCACTTTCCTCTTCCCCCAGACCTCCTTGGCTCCAACCTTTCAATCTTCTAGACCCTTGACTAACCATCCAAGTCAGTCATCTTTGTCCATGTGTATCTGGACAAAGACTTCTGTCTACTTCTCTTTCTGTACAAAACAGATGCCCAGGTGTACTACCAGAAGTTCTGTCCGTTGGAAGGATATTCTCTCATCAATGTCCTTCAAGGCTACCTCTAAATGGGGCTATAATGTAGGAACAGGCCATTTTCAGCTGGTACCCACATATTGAGCCATCTCATTCATGAAGCAAGGTTGGGCTTTTTCTTCCTCCATTAGCTAGTAGTAAGTCCTCCTGCCACCATGCGTCACATATGTGCACTGAGAAAAGGTGTTGGGTCATCATTGTTGGGTGGATGATATGAAGGTCTAGGCCACCCACCTGCGCAGCTTACTTGTGCCTGTTGGTCCTGCTTGTGTGCTGTATTAACCACGTCTTTTATTTGTGTATTCTGATGTCTTCACATCTGGGGACTTGCTCATGCTGAAGGAATTGCCCTTGCCAGGGTTAGCCAATTCCAGAGATAGTAAACAACTTGCCTGTGAGTACACTTTTTAGACGCAAACCTTCCAGTCCTACACCCTCAACCACCTTCTTTATATCTGGGCCACTATTCACCTGCTTAATCACTCCAGTGCCAAAAAAGAAAAAGAATTACTCCTCTCTCCTGCTTCTTCTTTCCTCCACCCCCTCTAGCCCTATATAATAGACAACTAGGGACAGCCCTATGCCCTAGAGCCCACCAAAATTATTCAAACTAGCCAATTCTAAACCCACTCGCCATTCCTTCCCATGGAAACCACAATAAAGTCTCCTGCCCACAGGTGTGCCCTCCATCTGCCTCCTGACTGACCCCAGTGATTCTTCATGCGTCTCCCCATGGCATGGCCTACCTCCTTCTCTTGGGATCTGTGAGTAGTAGAAACTTTCTTTTCAATGGCAGTCATCTCCTGATCCGTTGGACTTACCATACTTAAATAATAATAAAACCTGTATTAAAACATACCCAAATTCAGATATACCATGTCCATATTACTTTCGGATTACTACTAGACTTGTTTAATCTTATGACAGCTGGCCAAGGTCATGTGACATTCCATGGTCAATTGCTTGACTTTTACCTAGTGTCCTGCCAGTAGCTGATTTTTGTTGGGTTTTTTTGTTTGTTTGTTTGGCGACAGAGTCTCACTTTGTCACCAAGTCCAGAGTGCAGTGGCATCATCATACCTCACTATAATCTCAAACTCCTAGGCTCAGGTGACCCATCTGCCTAGACTCCCAAATAGCTGGGACTACAGATGCTCGCCATCACACCTGGCTAATTTTTCTAATCGTTGTAGAGACAGGGTCTCACCTCTCTTGCTCAGGGTGGTCTCGAACTGCTGGCCTTAAGCAATCCTCCTGCCTCAGCCTCCTAAAGTGCTGGGATTACAGACATGAGCCACGATGCCCAGCCACCAGTAGCTGATTTTCAAATGGTGTGTAATCCTCTGATTAGAATGACACAACCTATTCCACAACCCTGGAGTTTGTGTTGTGATTTGCACGGTAAACAAAATAGTATCTTTTCGATTTTTTGTTTCTTTGTTTGTTTGAGACAGAGTCTAGCTCTGTTGCCTGGGCTAGGGTGCCGTGGGGTCAGCCTAGCTCACAGCAACCTCACACTCCTGGGCTCAAGTGATCCTCCTGTCTCAGCCTCCTGAGTAGCTGGGACTACAGGTGGTCACCACCATGCCCGGCTAATTTTTTTTTATTTTTAGTAGAGACAGGGTCTTGCTCTTGCTCAGGCTGGTCTCGAACTCCTGAGCTCAAGCGATCCTCCTGCCTCAGCCTTCCAGAATGCTAGGTTTACAAGTATGAGCCACCTTGCCTGGCCAACGCATGGTATCTTTTCCAGCCCAGATACCTCTAATACCATAAGGACTACCAGGTCCTATGGTCCAAGTGGAAGTGCTGCTTGAAATACAGCTTGGACCTGCTGCCCAGCCTTTTTCTGCTCTGTGCCCCACTCAGAGCTGGCAGCAGTCAATGTCATGTAATATTTGAGTTGGAACAGCTTGCCCAAGTTGGAATGTTCTGCCTTCGGAATCCAAAGGATCCTATCAGGAACTGTGCTTTCTTGTTAAGAGGTGGGGGTGTGAAACACAATAAAACATCCTTTATATTGGAGGGAATTACTGACATGCCCCGTACCTCTAGACCTCTAAAATTTTACTACTGTGCCAGGGCCCTGAAATTTTGCAGGATTTATTTCTACCCTCTCCAGTGCTTGCGTTTACCAAGGCCACCAGCATGCCTGCCACTTCTTGCTCCTCTGTCAGATGAATGTATTTCCACTGCAAAAGCTGAATACCATGTCCTTAATGATGTCTTCATCTGTTCTAGCAAAGTAATTGGAGCAAATTCTTGCTCGATTTTTAAAATAATTCACTGTCATCCTCCAGAATCCACATGGGTTTTGGAAGGACCCAACCGATCAAATGTAGACACAATGAGGAATGCCACCCTGTAGAGTTTAGGTCATTAAAAGAGGCGTGAATCTCTGCTATTCCCTCTGGAATGTGATGCTCTTTTTGGTTTACATCTTGACCAAGTAAAGGGCAGGGAAGTAGTTTCAGAGTATTCCACTTGGCCTTCCCCGTTTTGGTAGCTTTCACCTTACAGGCCAAGGAACCAATTTGGTCTGCCAACTCCAAGTACATCCGTTCCAATTACACACTGAAGGTCGTGGGAAGGTTCCACTGCATGGGACAGTGAGTCCTGTGGGCCCGTCACAGGACAGACCTCCATTTTTACCTTGCTCCCATATTCCTCCATTCTAGAATAGAGGCCGCCATGTTGCTTCAGGTCCCTAAGTATTGATGTCAACTCAGACTCTGCATCCGATAGCCTTGAAACTCTGCATGCTCCCTTTTGCCAGTGTACCTGAGTAAATGGCTATAGGTCCCTTTGGGAGTCGGCTGGGAAAATTGTCACCATTACCACATGTGCTTGCTGTGATGGGGCAGGGTCCCGACTTCTGGAGGTTTTGAGTCTGAAAACTGACCCAAATCAGTTTCCACTTGGACATGGAGCAGAAGATTGTTACATTTTTTAGCTTCAGTTTCTTGATCATCCATGCTTCATTTCATGTGATTCTGTAGATTGATGACTACCCGTGTCGTTTGTCCATGTCCTATTACTCTTCTCCAGAGCTCTCTGAAGATAAAACACCTCTTCCCTCCTTGTGCACCTTCCACTTCCATCTTACAGCTCATTATGCTAATTGAGCTCACCTTGTTTCTGACAGGTATGTGCCATCCTCGGGGAGCCCAGTTCTGTAACAAATCCCCTACCGCCAGCCTCAGCCTACAGGGACAGTCACCACATAGTTTCCCAACGATGCTAGCGCCCCTCTCACCAGCACATTCTTTAACAGATGATCTTCCGAACCTTCCAGTGAAACATAGCCTTACATACCCTGCCTACTCCAGTGTGCCCAGTTCTCTAAGCCTTTTAATCCCTTTTTCTACCTTTTGTCAAACAATTCTGGCATTTCTGTTTAGTGTGAGCATCTATTTCTCTAATCCTCCAAAAGCCCATCTCCTGACATCCTTGCCAGAGTGTTTAAATCACGTATCACAGGAGTGTGCTCCATTTCAATTAATGCTCTGGAACTCAACTACGTGTTCTGCCTTCCTTGATCTAGCATCCTCTGAGTCCAGTCCCACACATACTTCCAGGGCCTCCCGTAACTTCAAGGGATAGTTCTTTCTCTCCCTTATCAGCCGTAGAATTTCTCCTGTTGGCTTGGGATGAGTTAATCATAGTTATTGGTCTAGTGGGTAGGAGGGGAGATAGATCCTGAGAGGGACATAGGTTTTATTGCAACGTAGAGGCCTCAAGCAAGACAGAGCACTAGCTTTAGACTTAGAGGGCTGGGCCACTTTTCACAAGCCCAGAGAATTCAAAGGGATTGGTGTTTCCAGGTATTCGCATGCATAAATCAAAATGTCCCCATCCCAAATTTCAGAGTTCTTACTCCTTCCAAGCAGGGTCCTGGCCTTGGCATAGCAAACTTGCTGGTGTTGAGAATTCTACCTTAGCTGAAGTTATGCTAACCTTACAAAATAATCCTAGGGCCTGATTCTCAGCTCTTTTACCACCAGGCTTCCAGAGCCCTCTCTGATTCTCACATTTTCCCTTAAATTGGTCATTAATCACCAGAAGCCTTTCCTTGTCAATAGCTCCTAGTAATAGCCATTAAATTTCATAGTCCTTAGAATTGCCACTTCCCCCAATAACACAAAGATCTGAGGGATAGGCCAGGCGCAGTGGCTCACACCTGTAATCCTGGCACTCTGGGAGGCCGAGGAGGGAGGATTGCTCGAGGTCAGGAGTTCGAAACCAGCCTGAGCAAGAGTGAGACCCCGTCTCTACTATAAATAGAAAGAAATTAATTGGCCAACTAATATATATAGAAAAAATTAGCTGGGCATGATGGTGCATGCCTGTAGTCCCAGCTACTCGGGAGGCTGAGGCAGGAGGATTGCTTGAGCCCAGGAGTTTGAGGTTGCTGCGAGCTAGGCTGATGCCATGGCACTCACTCTAGCCTGGGCAACAAAGCGAGACTCTGTCTCAGAAAAAAAAAAAAAAATCTGAGGGATAGCACTCAGTGCATGTCCTTTCATCAATATCTGGCCCTGGTTCAACACCAGTGACAATTTTATTAACAACAGTTACACTGCTACACCCTGACATGTATTATCAGTTCTCTACAAATTACAACACATAGGGCTCTCACTGCCAGCAAGGAAGCAGGTAACTCACCTCCAAAATTCCATTTTAGAGTTTGCTTTCTTGGTTTGCTGCTGGTACCAACCATTATAGGGCAGATTCTGACATGGAGAATTACATACAGGGCAATTACTGGGTGGTGTTCTCTAGAAAAATGCCTGTATAAGAGTGATATAAGAAGGACTGGGTGGAGGAATAAGTTGAAATGATGTGCAATAGAGGCCTCGTTTGGTCTCATGGGGATCTCTGAAGTCAAGATGGCCCTTTACAGAGGTTGCAAATTGAGGTGAGAGGGCCAGGTCTTTGAACCCTTGCACTGAGCAGGCTTTGGATGTGGACTGCCCCTGGGGAGGGGATGTAACTTGCGAGAGGCAGCTCCCTGCAGCCAAGACAGCTTCCAAGGAGGTACTTAGTTGTGAGCCATCAGCAGGCAAATGCCCTGGCAGCTGGGAGAATGGATGCCTCTGCCCAGAAGGGGGATCCCGGCAGCACACTCAGTGTGCACTGTAGGGTGTATTAAATTTCCCAGCTTCAGTTGATGATTTGTGTTTTTCCCCCTACAGTTATATCAGTTATTGCTTTATGTATTTTGAGGCCCTATTGTTGGGGACATACTGTATATTTATGATGAATATATCTTCTCTGATAATTTTTCCTTTTTTTTTTTTTAATGAAGATAGGGTCTCAATATGTTGCCAAGGCTGGTTTCAAACTCCTGGCCTCAACCGATCCTCCCACGTCAGCCTCCCAAAGTGCTAAGATTACAGGCATGAGCCATCATACCCAGCCTAATTTTTCCTTGTATGGGTATGTAACATTCTTATTTATTCACCTTGATCTTGTTAAATTCCAGTTTGTCAGATATTAGGATTATTACTTGTATCCATAAGAGTTCAACCTGAAAAGCAGAATCAGTAGGATATATAAAAGATTAATTGCAAGAAATTGGCTTACTCAATGGAAAGGGCTGACTAGGCAAGTTCAAAGTTTATAAGGGCAGCCCATCAGGAAGGGCAGGCTGGAAGCTGTTGTACACTGGGTAGAGTTTCTTCTTCAAGGAAGCCTCGGTTCTCCTTTTAAGGCCTTTTAACTGAATTGGGCCCACCCAAATTACCTTGGATAGTACCCCATACTTAGTTCACTGAGTTTATGGACTTCAATCACATACACCAAATACCTTTACAACAACACCTAGATTCATGTTTATTTGAATAACAGGGGACGGTATCCTAAACAAGTTGACACATCAAAAGACAATCACACTCCCCACTTCCTTTAGTGAGCATTTCCCTGGTACAGTGATATTATACTCTTTGACACCCCCCTATGGGGTCTACATCAGCCTCCGTTTGATTTTGTGCAGGGTTGTGACTGCTTTGACCAAGAGTATGACAGAATTGGTGCTAGGTGACTTCCACCAATCTATGTTATAATTGGCCAGGGAGCTTCTCCCTTGTTCACTGGAATGCTCACTCTTGGAGCCCAGAGCCAGATGTAATAAGTCCAACTACTCTGAGTCCTTTATGCTGTAAAGACCACATTTAGGCACTCTGGTCAAGTCCAAGCTGAGCTCATCTTTCAGCCATCTCCTCCTAAGCCTAGACATGTGAGTGAAAAAGTCATCTCGGAAGTGGGCCCTCCCAGCCATCACATCATCTCCACTGAGGCTTCAGGCGCAATTGGACCAAATTCATGACCCACAGAATCCACGAGCATGATAAAATAGTTGTTCCTTAAAACCAGTAAGTTTGTGGGGTTTGTTAACAGAGAAGTAGGTAATAGGAAATATGTTTTTCTATCCTTTTATTTTTCCAGCGTTTTATGTATTTTTTAAATAAATAAAATTTATTTTAAAATGTCATGTCTCATAAATAACATGTTCTTTTTTCCAATCTGAGTCTCAGAATCAGACTCCTGAGGAGGGACTCAGAACCTTTCACAGCGAATGTTTATGCACAGTAAAGCCTGAACCAGCACGTTAGGTCTTCTGCCTTGAGATCCACATCTTCCTTGTCCCATCCTTCCTCTAGGAACTCTGGCACCCGGTTTTCTCTGGGTAATTGGTGCAAGGCTTCAACTCCCTCACGTTCCCCCAGCTGCTGGTACCTCCCCAACATCCAAGTTGTCTACCAGACCTGTGCCTGCGCAGAGAAACTTTCCACTTCCCTTCGAAACCTTGCAGGCAGGCTAACAAGCAAGTCAGAGTTGGGTGGAGGAGGTTGCCATGGAGACAGGTCCAGGGCCAGCGGCCGGGGGGGGGGGGGGGGGGGAGGCCGGAGCTCGGGCTCCGATTGGCTGTGCGGGCGCGCAGCGTTCTCCCGGCGCACATGCGCGGTGGCGCCGAGGCGAGGTCGCCGCGAAGCCGAGGCGCCCTGGGTTCTGGCCGGGCTTCTCGAGGCCGGGCTGCGGCGTGCGGCTCCTGGCCGAGGCGCGCTGTGCTTTCCGGAGAAGGGAAGTGGCGGAGCCCGAGGCCCCTGTGCAGCTCGGGACCTAGCCCGCCACGCAGGCGCCCGCGCCGCCGCCGCCATTGTTGCCTGTGGCCTCTCGGGCCGCTCGGGCTGCGCGTCGGCCCGGTCCCAGCGACAGGTAATGATGTCCCAGGTCCGGGCGCGAGCGTCCGCGGTCGGTGAGCGCCCGAGCCCGTCCTTGCGCGGGCGCCCGTGCTCGCGGCTTGTGGGGACGGGGAAGACTGGGTGGAGACTGCTGTGGAGGGCCCAGCCCCAGCGTGGCGCGTCGCGTAGTCCCCAACTCCCCTGCTGCCCTCGACCCTCCGGCTGAAGAGGAGTAAGAGGGACTGCCAGGGAGGGAGGCGACGGGAGGCGAGGCGAGACTGTCACATGTGCCCTGCAGGGCCATGTAAACAGCTTTGCTGGCACGACTGTGGCAGAGCAGAGCTCAGAACCTGGGGACAGGTGGTGTCAGGTCTACTCCAGGTCAGCCCAGTTCTGAGGTTTTCTTCTGGAATTCTGGCCTCGACGTATTCTTAAGCAGCTGTCTCCTGAAGAAGTACTTGAAGGGTTCAAATCACACCAACCTCTTTTTACTGCCTTCCAGTCCAACGGCCTGTCTTCCCAGCCCTCTGATAGTGAAAAGCTAGGATAGGCTGGCGTTAACAAATGCGAAGCAGATATATGGCTCACCCTTTTTCCTCTGACAGTTCCCTGGGAACTTTGAGCACTTTATTAAGAAGAAATTCTCCCAGTTTGTTCCAAGTAACAGTAGATTTGCTCTCGTGAGCAGATTTGCTCTCGAGAGCCAGTTAAGTCATTACAGCTTTGTAACATCAGTGACCAAAATACTGAAATTTTTTTTCTGTAAAAATGTTTAATTTTTCTTTCAACAAGTTAGAAGTTTAATCTGCCATTTTGCTCAGATTCTTTTTTTTTTTTTTTGAGACAGTCTCACTCTGTTGCCTGGGCTACAGTGCCATGGCATCAGCCTAGCTCACAGCAACCTCAAACTCCTGGGCTCAAGCAATCCTTCTGCCTCAGCCTCCTGAGTAGCTGGGACTACAGGCATGCGCCACCATGCCCGGCTAATTTTTTCTATATATATTTTTTAGTTGGCCAATTAATTTCTTTCTATGTTTAGCAGAGATGGGGTCTTGTTCTTGCTCAGGCTGGTTTTGAACTACTGACCTTGAGCGATCCTCCCACCAGGCGAGAGCCACTGTGCCCAAACTTGCTCAGATTCTTTAAATTGTTTCTTCTATTACCATCTTTTTATGGTGGCTCCCCCTCCCCCACCAACCTCAAGCAGATTTCAGTTCTTTTACGAGTCTAACGATTTAGGGGAAGACCAAAGTAAAGCCTATGCGTGTTTATCTGTGCACACTGGGGAGTCTGTTTCTGTGTGTGTGTTTGTATAGCAGAGTGCGCCAGGAACTCAAGGCCTTGTGGTCTATTGTGTTTCAGGACCTTTTATCCATCCCTGCAAGTTCTGGGCTCAGCATTTGTAACTAAGGCTGCTAACTCTACCTTGTTTCTGTTCTGCCCTTAGCAGTGGCAGTCCCTGACATAATGTCTTTGTGGCTCTAGCATGAGACTTCAAGCAGTTGGCTCACTACTGGAGAAATAAAGGATATCACCAGATTGACTCTCCTGTCTGTAGCAATGTTAGCCTCAAGCAAGAGGATGTCCAGTTCTTCACGCTCCCAAATCCTTCTAATGCGGAAGCCAGACAAGGCTCAAATTGGACACCACAATGTTGGGAAGGAAACTATTACTTCAAGACTCTTGCGTGACACTGAGACCTGTCGACAAAATTTTAGGAATTTTCCATACCCAGACCTGGCTGGTCCTCGAAAGGCATTGAGTCAACTCCGAGAACTCTGCCTTAAATGGCTGAGACCTGAGATTCACTCAAAGGAACAAATCCTGGAGCTGCTGGTGCTAGAGCAATTCCTGACCATCCTGCCTGGGGAGGTTAGGACTTGGGTAAAGTCACAGTACCCAGAGAGCAGCGAGGAAGCAGTGACTCTGGTGGAGGATTTGACTCAGATTCTAGAAGAGGAAGGTGAGAATGGTAGAGCAAAGGGGAAGAATCCCTGGATGGTTAAAGAAAACAACTAGCATATCAGAGAGCAGCTCCTTTAGAGGAATTGGGGAGAACAAAAGTGAGAACAAGGCTTTAACATGAACTCCATCAGGCACGGTGTGCCCCTTCCAGATTTCTTGGGACCACACACACATTATCTAAACCCAGAGGAGAAACATCATAAAAGAATAACCACATACAACCAAATTACCCCTGTGTGAGCCCTCAGAAAGTTTGCCCGAAAAGGTTTGCACCATTTTAATAAATCATTTGCTTTGTGAGTTGAATTTTACAATGACATACTTCTAAAAAGGTAGGAAAGGTCTAGAGAACATTCCCTTATTAAGAAGAGGCAACTCACAAAATTAATATCATATAAAGATTTAGTAAAAAATTGTGAATTTTGTACCTATACTTAAGAGCTCCAGAGCAAACTTGTTTTTGCAGTCTGCACAAGCATCTTAGGACACGTGATTATTTGAAGTAGGAGTTCTGTTTTTGCTTTCCTTCTGACTTCTCACTTTAAGAAAGCATGGGCATCTGTTTAGTGAAGGGTTTCCTAGGCTATTCAAACAGGACTAATCTCTGTCATGGCCTCTTTTTCTTCCCTAGCTCCTCAGAACTCTGCCCTTTCTCAAGAGACCCCAGAGGAAGACTCCAGAGGAAAACATACTTTCCAGATAGGGTGGCTAAATGACTTGGTGTCCAAAGTGAGTTTGATTACTCTTGTGGTTTGAAAATACCTTAGTGTGTGAGGACATTTTCTGTCCTGGCCCCTTAACTACTGTGCCCCCAAAAGCTCTATCTAGGACTTAAGCCTAGCTTCTCTTCTTAGTTATCTTGGCCTGTCAAGGGAGGTGACTGTACTGTATAGGAAATGGGCTTCCATTGCCTTCCCTTGATATGCTGTTCCTCACTCTTTGACTTGAGGTCAGCAAGATTGCATAGAGGTTGAGGGATTGACCTTCACAGCCAAATGGATCTAGGTTTTGGTAGCTGGCTCTACTACTGAATATGTGTTTTGGGAAAAAATACTTAACCACTCTTAGCCGAGTTATTCAACTCTTGTAAATAGAATTTGCCTCTTAAATTGTGAGGATTAACTATTATGAGACTTATAGTGAGCCTAGATTACAGTAAACGATTAACAGATAATAGTTGCTAAAATTATTTTTTCTCATTAACAAGTAATTAAAGACCATGAATTCTGTAATATTACTGTTGATCATGAGTCTGTAATTTGAAAAAATAATAATTCAAGCTACCTTAAAGTAAAGATTTACTGTAAAAATATAGTCTTTCTGAAATTAGAAAGCCTTTGGTAACCAAATTAAAATGATAATAGATGATATGAATATATACCTGGAAAACCTAAGGAAACCAAGGGGAAAACTATTAGAAACAATAATAGAAAAATTGAATAAAGTGACTGCTACAGAAAATGACATGCAAAAATTATTCGTGTAAGTATACGTAAAAATCATGTAGATGATAAAATGAAAGGTTTCATTCAAGTATCACCCACTCACCCCCACAAATAAATGAAAATATCTAGAATTAAGCATGATATAAATTTTATAGTACATTCATGTCTTATATCATTTTATAGGACAAGAAAGAAACCTTTACTATTGTAAAGCCATCAGTTCTCCCTAAATTATAAACTGAATATAATTTAAAATACCAGTATGCCTTTTTAAAGATACTGACAACTGTATGAAAAAATAAACATTTAAGAATAATATTTTTAACAAAAGAAGAGAGCAAAAAGGGACACTAACCTTACCATCTAAAAGTGCAGCAGTTCAACATTGTGATTGTTGATACCAGTTTTATTTTAAGAAAGACTCTGCATTTCATGATAGAGCATATAAAAATATCTTAAAAATTTAAACTATATCATTTTGAATTTAAACTATATTTAAATTCAAATATAGTTTATATTTAAACTATATTTAAACTATGTCATGTTGAATTTATTCTTAAGGCAAAGCTTGAAAAATAATACCATTCAATTCTGTCATCTATGTTTAAAATTTAAAATCCTTTTTTTTTTTTTTGGAGACAGAGTCTTGCTTTATCGCCCTGGCTAGGGCGCAAGGGTGTCATTGTAGCTCACTACAACCTCTGACTTCTGGGCTCAAGCAATCCTCCCGCCTCAGCCTCCCGAGTAGTTGGGACTATAGGTGCTTGCCAGCAGGCCCAGCTAATTTTTCTATTATTTGTAGAGACTCAGTCTTGTTCTTGCTTAGGCTCATCATGAACTCCTGAGCTCAAGTGATCCTCCCACATCAGCCTCCCAGAGTTCTAAGATTACAGGTGTGAGCCACCACACCCAGCTAAAACCCTTTCTTTTATAAGATAGAGTCACCAATGCATGCAGTAGTGCCAATTGAAAATTAATAAGTTCTACTTTGTTTTCAAACTTCCCTTTAGGGTCATTGAGAGATTCTCTGGGACTATCTGTATATTGGAGGGGGGTTTTGACTAGACCACTTTTATGGTCCTGCTAAAGCTTAAGATTCTGTGACTGCTCCCGCTCCTGCCCACCACATGTGTATCCATTGTTATCACTGTACCCCTTCCCACTAGTTCTTGAACCGAGTTAAATTATATTTGATATTTTAGGAATCAGTGACATTCGAAGATGTGGCTGTTGACATCACCAAGGAGGACTGGGAGCTAATGCGTCCTGTACAGAAGGAGTTATACAAGACTGTGACATTACAAAACTATTGGAACATGGTGTCTCTGGGTAAGGATCATCTGTAGCCCTCCTTCTCCCAACCTGCCCACCAGAGTATCTTTTTTCTCTTGGTTATTAAAAATGGATTGGGCCTCTGAAGTACTTAGCTGACAATGGAGTCTAGAAACGAGTATCCTCATCCCATTCAGGCGCAAAAAAATGGCTCTGTTTTACTGCCTTTTCTCAAGTGAAAGGTTTCTGAGTGAAAGATCATTGAAAGCTATGATACACAGCTGCACAGCACTGCCACCCGATGCTGCCCTGCCCTTCTCTGCTACTCTAAGGGAAGGTTTCTTTGTGGCAGGAAATTTTTATCCTAGCTCTGAAAAGGATGACAACCTAATTCTCCTGTTAGATCATGTCCATGAACTATTATTTTCCTGTAGAGGTCTGTCATCCCAGATAAGTAGAAGTCAGGTAATAAACTTTGAACAACCGTTTATCTCCAGGATAAAATTCATTATATTTCTCCTCAATAGGACTGACAGTTTACAGACCAACTGTGATTCCTATATTGGAAGAACCATGGATGGTGATAAAAGAAATTTTAGAAGGCCCTAGTCCAGGTAAGAGAAAAACTAGCACATGAAACTTCTTTGCACTTAGGAGTTTATATTCTGGTCGGGCGCGGTGGCTCACACCTGTAATCCTAGCACTCTGGGAGGCGGAGGCGGGTGGATTGCATGAGGTCAGGAGTTCAAAACCAGCCTGAGCAAGAGTGAGACCCCATCTCTACTAAAAATAGAAAGAAATTAATTGGCCAACTAATATATATAGAAAAAATAAGCCGGGCATGGTGGCGCATGCCAGCAGTCCCACCTACTCGGGGGGCTGAAGCAGAAGGATTGCTTGAGCCCAGGAGTTTGAGGTTGCTGTGAGTTACGCTGACGCCATGGCACTCACTCTAGCTTGGGCAACAAAACGAGACTCTGTCTCAAAAAACAAAAAAGAGTTTATATTCTAAGTATGGTGAGATAAGTTTTTTAAGCATGGCCAAGTCATGTCTGCAAAGGCATCCCAGCCTATTAAGAATACTGAGCTATTTGGCATTGTTTCCTTACAGAGGCAGTCTCCAGGAAGAGAGTTTCCAAACATCATTTTGATACCTTTCTCCTATCTCTTCTTGTTTTATCCTTTTACATGACCTGTAGATCCCATCTCATAGAGCTTTCATTATGCCATTTTTCCCCTTCATCTATATTTAAACATGTATGAATGCCCCTTAAAAACTTAAATTTCAAACCTCCTTCTTTTTGAGTTTCTTTTATTCTGCCTCCACTTTCCTAACTTATTCCCCTTTTTTGTTTTATAATTATTTAAAAATATAATGTGTTCACAAGATTCAGTAATTTTAAAACTATGTAAGATCAGATTTATATAGACAAGTCTCCCACCTATATACCACATTTACCCAGTTCATCCAACTTCCCAGCATGCAACCCCAGCAGTTAGATCATGTCCGTGAACCATCATTTCCCTATAGAGGTCTGTCCTCATGGATAGGTAGAAATCAGGTAATAAACAGTTATTCCAGATGTTTGTTTTGCTTTGACTTTTTTTGCATGTAAAGTCAATATAAAAATATTTTTCTCCATTTTTTAATATATAAGGTAGCATACTATATATACTATATTGCACCTTGTGTCTTCTTTACTTAAAAGTATATCTTCAGCTGAGCATGGTGGCACGTGCTTGTAGTCCCAGCTACTCAGGAGACTAAAGTGAGAGGTTCCTTAAGCTCAGGAGTTCAAGTCCAGTGTGGGCAACATAGCAAGACCCTGTCTTTATTTAAAAAACAAAAAAACTGGATATCTTGAAAAGTGTTCTAAATGAGTATATAAAGAGCTAAGAGCTCCTTGTTCCATTTTTTATACCTCCATTGTATTTTTTGTGTCTCCTATTTGTTAAACTTGTTCTTCATTGATGGACTTTTGGGTTGTTCCCATTCTTGCTTTCCTCCACAAGTTCATTTTGAAAGATTTCAAACTTATAGAAAAGTTGCCGGCACAATACATTGAACACCTATGTACTGTTCACTTAGAATCATTAATTATACCTTTTTTTTTTTAAAGACAAGAGTCTTGCTTTGTTGCCTGGGCTAGAGTTATGTGGCATCAGTCATGCTCATGGCAACCTCAAACTCCTGGGCTCAAGCGATCCTCCTGCCTCAGCCTCCCGAATAGCTGGGACTTTAGGAACTCGCCACCATGCCCAGCTAATTTTTTCTATTTTTAGTAGAGATGGGGTCTCCTCTTGCTCAGACTGGTCTTGAACTCCTAAGCTCAAGCAGTCCTCCCACCTTGGCCTCCCAGGGTGCTAGGATTACAGGCGCGAGCCACCATGCCGGGCCTCATTAATTATACTTATTCATCCACTTTTGCTTTATCTCTTTACACACACACACACACACGCATGCACGCACGCACACGCACGCACACACACGCACATACACACACACTTTGTTTTGACACTGAACCATTTAAAGTTTACTGGCATTGTGACATCTTACCCCTAAATATCTCCTAAGAACATGAAGATTCTTCTACATAAGCACAAAAGCATTCTATGACTCTAAATATTTAACATTTATATAATAGTTTCATCAAATATATAGTCAAATAGTCACATGTCCCCCACTGTCCCAAAAACATCCTTTATCGATATTTTTCTCCTCAATGCAGGATCCAGTCAGAAAACACATATTCTACTTATTTATCTCTTGTCTTTAGCCCTTTTAACACATTGACTGCCACACTAGAAAAGAAAGTTTTTCCCCTGGTGCCACGGTGTTTTATTAAAATGATCCTTTCTAATTTGTTATTTTTTATTGTTTTCTGTGTATGTGTTACATACAACCCAATCCATGTTTTTAGAATCAAATTGTCAATATTAATTGCAACAATAAGAACATCAACACGATTTTCATAAACTGCTGGATTCTGTTTCACGAGGCCCTGGGCTCAAAACTAGCGTGAGTTAAATACAACTCACATGGCAGTTAATGTATTAATTAGAGCTGTTCCTAGCCTTTTCTTTTTTTCTTTTCTTTTTTTTTTTTTGAGACAGAGTCTCACTTTATTGCCCAGGCTAGAGTGAGTGCCATGGCGTCAGCCTAGCTCACAGCAACCTCAAACTCCTGGGCTCAAGCAATCCTGCTGCCTCAGCTCCCAAATAGCTGGGACTACAGGCATGTGCCACCATGCCCGGCTAATTTTTCCTCTATATATTAGTTGGCCAATTAATTTCTTTCTATTTATAGTAGAGATGGGGTCTCGCTCTTGCTCAGGCTGGTCTCGAACTCCTGAGCTCAAACGATCCGCCCACCTCGGCCTCCCAGAGAGCTAGGATTACAGGCTTGAGCCACCGCGCCCGGCCTCTTTTTTTCTTTTCGTAGTCTTTCATGATATTGACATTTTTTTTGAAGGATCCAGGCCAGTTTTTTTCCTAAAGACCCGCAATCTAGATTTGCCTGAGTGTTTCCTCAAGATTAGACTCAGGCCAGGTGCAGTGGCTCACGCCAGTAATCCTAGCACTCTGGGAGACTGGAGCGTGCAGATCATTTGAGCTCAGGAGTTCAAGACCAGCCTGAGCAAGAGTGAGACCCTGTCTCTACTAAAAATAGAAAGAAATTACTTGGACAGCTAAAAATACATAGAAAAAATTATCCGGGCATGGTGGTGCATGCCTGTAATCCCAGCTACTCAGGAGGTTAAGCCAGAAGGATCACTTGAGCCCAGGAGGTTGAGGTTGCTGTGAGTTAGGCTGACACCACAGCACTCTAGCCAGGCTACAAAGTGAGACTCTGTCTCAAAAAAAAAAAAAAAAAAAAAAACAAGATTAGACTCAGATGAAATGTTTTTGCCAAGAATATTTCGAAGGTGATGTGTACCTTCCCTTGCATTTCCTCAGGAGGCACATATGTTAATTTGTCTCATCATTGGTGATGCTCAGTTTGTCTGACGTGGTGTATAGAGGAGCTATCCATTTTAAAGGTGCATTCTTTTCTTTGTAATTAATGAGCAATCTGTGGAATGAGCCTTCAAGGCCACATGACTATTCCTTGATAACCTTTTACTTAAAATTTTAGCATCCATTGATGATCTTTGCCTCATTATATTGCTAGTTACAAAATGGTGATTTTCTAATTCAGTCATCTCTTGTAAATGATTCTTTTGTAAAGAATAGCCCCTCCTTCCTCCTACTACATTTTTATGTGTATATATTATACTACTATGGATAATGGAATTTTTAAAAATTCAGTGTGATTCATCCATTAATTCCTGGTTTTTGTTTTGTTTTCTGTTTTTGTTTTTGATGCTCACTTATCCCAAATTTGGGCAATGGCAGCCCTTCAGACCAAGTCCAACATCTTTTTGACATGTCCTCATTTAGTCTTTGAGCATGCCCTTGCTTTCTGGCATAGCAAGATGTTCTTTAGGCTCGTCTTGTGCTTGCCTTACACCTGGAATTTCTCCAAGGAATACCTGGTTCAGTTTAGTGGGGAATACTACTTAGAAACTAAGATCTGGGCAGTAACTGTATTTACTGTTGTGATTACCATTGCTTCTAGGTCTGTTTACTGGATAGAGCTGGGAAAAATATATGTATGTATTTTTTTTAAGTCATGAGTTCATACTGATAACTCTAATTCAAATCCAACACCACAAGGATAATCCATTTTGTATATTCCCATATTCCATTTTGTATTTCCTTTCTCATACAGTTAACCTGTTTTATAACATAAATATATTTACTTTTTTGCTCTATTATGTTACAAAAAATAGTTTCAAATTTATATCAGTACCACAGAATAACAAACTGTCTAGATGAAGTTCAAGATTTCTTTGAAGTCCTTTTTGTCGTTAGAATATATACCACTAAGGATAGTGTTTTCTTGCTTTTTAATTATTTTTCATTTTACATTTTTGAGTAAATGTATTAACACAGTTCAGAAGTTAAAACTGTATAGAAAGGTATATACTCCTATCCCTTCTTTCCCATTCCCATCTACTCGCTATAGGTAACCATTTTCTTTTTTTTTTTTTTTTTTTGAAGACAGAGTCTCACTCCATTGCCCAGGCTAGAGTACTGTGGCATCAGCCTAGCTCACAGCCACCTCAAACTCCTGGACTCAAGTGATCCCCCTGCCTCAGCCTCCCGAGTAGCTGGGACTACAGGCATGTGCTGCCATGCCCACTAATTTTTTCTATATATTTTTAGTTGGCCAATTATTTTTATTTTTAGTAGAGACGGGGGTCTCGCTCTTGCTCAGGCTGGTTTTGAACTCCTGACCTTGAGCGATCCAACCACCTCAGCCTCCCAGAGTGCTAGGATTACAGGCGTGAGCCACCGTGCCCGGCCGTAGGTAACCATTTTCATTTGTTTCTGGTATATCTTTCCTATGTTTCTCTTTGCAAAAATAAATCATGAATATATTTTTAAATCTCTTTTTGTGTACAGAAGTAGTATATTATGCATATTCTTACATCGTACTTTTTTATTCCTTTTTTTCTATTTAAGACACTGACTTTGTGTATGTCTGCCAATATTAATGCTAGAATACATTAATCAAACAGTTAGGACAGAATATAATATGCCACCTTAGAGTAAATTTCTTCACTTTTTCTAAAAACTTAACTTTGATCATTAGGTATTTTAGGGGTCATAATACTTAAAAAGCTAATTCTTCACTATAATTTATAGCCTTAGTTGGCAGAATATAAAATACGCTCATAGCACCATAAATTATTTGGGGAATAAATTCAGCACACTGTAAATACTGAGAAAACATACATAGTGTAATGGAAATAAACCTGAACTAGAGTCAGGGTAGTCTTCTGGGAGATATTGCTGGTCTGGGATCACTTTAAGTTAACTTCTCAAAATGAGGAGTTGTATAGATCACTGAGAGAGCTTAAGTTGGGGCTGCAAATCTTTAAGAAGGTGCAGTATATAGTTATAAATTAGGGGCGGAGATTTTTCCTCCCTCCAAAGAGCACCAAGACTGAGAAAAGCAAGTTCCTTTTTTCCTTCTATAGAACTGAGGTTTCTGGGTTTTGTTTTTCTAGCTGCTGCTTCCATTGTGTGTAATCCTCTGTGTAAGGGACTCCTGTCAACCTCCCTTCTTTACTTGGGCTCCAGGCTTTGTCTTCCTCCCCCTAAGCACCTTGTACCCTCAAGGTGAAGCTTAAGGTCATCAGCATGATTAAGGAACTATGTCAGGCAGCCAGCTTGAGTTCTTGCTGACTCCCTGCCTTCCAGCTTTTATTTAATACTTGATTTTTGGCCTCTGAGGATTTTACTTTCTTGCCAGCTCAGAGGTATATCCAGTTGAACCTTTGGTTAGGATATCTACAGTGTACTTCAGGAAGTGAAAGCTTTGGTCATTCACAACTAGAATAGTACTCTTAATTTTTAGTGGCCATTACTATCTCAGAACTTTTATAGTTCTTTATGTTTATGCAGCAACTAGACATTCTTTCAGGGTCAGTTCAAATCATACCTCCACTGTGAAGCTTCCTTGATTACCTGAGTGAACATTGATCTTAGGTTGGAAATACTATACCACTGTCTGGCTTTATTAACCAATAGATGCCACTTCTAACCAACACTTTCTGGTTAGTGACATATACATATTTAAGCCCTGCTTTATGATCTCAGTTTTGGAATTTGTAATAAACTGATTTGTTTTAAAATGTATGCGTACAGTAGCAATTTATTTATGGTCATTGTTCAGACTTGTTACTTTAAGCTTGTTAACTATAACTTTAGTACTTCCTTTTCAGGTTTATGTGTAATCTGCCACAGACTGATTCTAATTACATTGATGTTAGAATCAGCTTCTGGTACTACAACCTTTTTGTATGTGTGAATGGACCTGTACGGTCCATTCACATTCTCATTTTGTTTTGGAGTGGAGAGTAACAAATCCTAGTTTGAGAAAATTGATTTTTTAATTTTTTTGTTCTATAAAAGTAATATAACTACATACCTAGTACTAAACAGCAATAAAAGTAATATAGCCAATTTATTGAGAATTAGAAAATAGAAAAGAATACCTATAATATCATTGTTGGCATTTTGGTAATGTTTTTCTACTTCTAATGTTTTTTCATTCTAGCTGTGGTAGTTTTTTTTTTTTTTTTCATTTAACACTACTCCTAAATATTTTCTGATGTCAACTATGATTTTTGTATTTGAATAAAACTAATCAAAGGACTTCATACATTCAAGCAGTAGAAGGAAGCAAATTAAGTGTCTCCCTCCCCTCAGTTATTACCAAAACTGTCTCCCCTTAGATTATCAATATCTGTGTCTGTCTATAATACATATAGCATATCTATATACAGATGGGATCACTTACTCTACATTCTGTTATATACCTGCTATGTTTTTGTTTTCTTTTTATTTTTTTTATTTTTATTGAGACAGAGTCTCACTTTGTTGCCCAGGCTAGAATGAGTGCTGTGGCGTCAGCCTAGCTCACAGCAACCTCAAACTCCTGGATTAAAGCAATCCTCCTGCCTCAGCCTCCCAAGTAGCTGGGACTACAGGCATGTGCCACCATGCCCGGCTAATTTTTTTTTCTATATATATTAGTTGGCCAATTAATTTCTTTCTATTTAGTAGAGACAGGGTCTCACTCTTGCTCAGGCTGGTTTTGAACTCCTGACCTCAAGCAATCCACCCGCCTCGGCCTCCCAGAATGCTAGGATTACAGGCGTGAGCCACTGCGCCTGGCCTGTTTTCTTTTTTTACTTTATGTGTCCTACACACCTTTTCATGTCAATGGTCAGTGTACCTGGATCTACCTAATTATTTTATCTGTTATCAATATTCCATTATTCCTTATTCTAATGAGTCCCTTACTGATGGGATATAGCTGTCATTTTCAGGGACTGCATACTCTTCTATTGAATGCATGTATTTGTAAAGGTATTATACTTTGATATGCATCTTATAAAGTTTCTGAACTATTCAGTACATTTTACTATATTATAAACTATATATTTGATAACACATAATTTTTGATACTTGTAACTTATGTTTCCCACCTGGTTTCATAGGAGAAAGGGGTTGTAACTTAAATTTTCTTTTAAATCATCATACTATAACCATAATTGGCATCAACAAATACATATTTGACTCCCTTATTACAGTTAGGTTTGGGGTCAGAGTGTTTTTGTTTGTTTTGTGTGTGTGTGTGTGCGCGCGCGCGCGTGCGCGTATGTGTGCACTTTCATTTGAGTTTACCTTTTTACAAGTTACTGTAATTTATTTTACCGGTTCAGTTGAGTGGCCACCATATCCAGAGTCTTGGGTCATTTTCTGAAGGCAGTGTAAAAGAAGGATAAACTATTTCCAGAGTTTGCATCTAAGTTGGAAATATAAGAAATGCACAAAATTGTGAAATACAGTCATATACTGCATGATGACATTTTGGTCAGCAATGGACTGTGTATACAACAGTGGCCCCCTAGGACTATAATGGAGTATATATCAAAGCCTAATGTATGGTACTTGATATTGGTATTGCAAATCAAAGTAGGGGAAATTGTTAATACCCAGTAATGGTACTGGGACTTTTGGGTTTCCATGTAAAACATACATAAAAATAAAAAGATATATACCATCTATACCTATACCATCTAGGTTTGTGTAAGTACTCTCCACAATGTTGACACAGCAGCAAAATCACCTCACAACGTTTCTCAGAATGTGTCCCTGTCAGCAATAAAGTGTGACTGTGATCATATAAAGCTAAGTTCTATCATGGGCCCAACATTGTATTAGGTTGAACCATATGAAACTACTGATATTCAGGCATCTTTACCTATTTTAAAAAGGCAGTTTCATATGTGATTCAACCTACTCTGTATTTTAGATTCTGCAAAGGAGTATTTTAGAGGGAAACATAGCAGGGCTATAAACATCTTTTTTAACACATTGACTGCCACACTAGAAAGAAAATTTTTTCCTGAGGCCACAGTGTTTTGTTAAAACAAAATGATCCTTTCTAATTTGTCATTTTTTATTTTCTGTGTGTGAGTTGTATGCAACACAATCCACATTTTTAGAATTAAATTGTCAATATTAATTGTAACAATAAGAACATCAACAAGTAAGATTTTCATGAGCCAGCTGCAGAGTTTTGCTTCACAAGGCCCCAGGCTTAAAATTAGCCTGAGTTAAATACAACTCACATGGCAGTCAACGTATTATTACATAGAGAATGTATAAAAGAAGGCCTAAAGTCTGGGATTAGTATGACATCTGTAGAAAAGTATGAAGAAGTAGAAGTAACTTTAAACTTTAAGTTAAGCTGAATATGAGGTATAATAGGAGATATAGTAGAGTAGAAACGGCTAGAATACTTCAAGATTGAATCCCAAGTGGAGGTATTTTGAACTTTTTTCTTTTTCTCTCTTTAACTTTTATCTTTTAAGCCACTAGTCCTCAAACTTTAATGTATAGCAAAACCATCTACAGGGCTTACTAAAACAAATTGCTCAGCTCCACCACCAGAGTTTCTGATTCAGTATGTCTGAGTGGGACCCAATAATTTTAACACATTTGAGATGATAGTGATGTTTATGCTGCTAGTCCGAGGACTGTATTTTGAGAAACATTGTTTTAGGCTGTGGGATATTTATTAGAGATATTTGCGCATACACATTACTCCATGAAATGATGTAGAATTGTAGGAATATGTAGGAATTCCTATATGTGTAGGAATATTCCTATATGTGTAGGAATATGATGTACAATTGTACAGAGTAGATTGGAAGAGAGTGTGATAAGAGTTAGCATGCCTACTTCATGAGCCCATTTTATAAATTAATCCATGAAGCCATCTCAAGTTATCCCACACAGTTTTAGCCATTATTTTCACTTCTCTTAGCTCTGTCACCTGACCTAATCTATTTTATTTCTTCTGTGCCCATATTGAATAGTGAAGATCCCCTGTGTTTTCAACTATTTAGTCTCCTTTTTTTTTTTTTTTTTTTTTTTGGTCTTTTTTTCTCCTTTCCCAGGCTTTATGGGCCATTTTAATGAGGTTGTCAAAATTACAGTCTTTGGGCATTTTATTTGTATCTATTATTTTGTTTCTATTTTTCCAGATTTCCATTCTCCAAATAGAGGAAAACTTTTAAATTCTTTTTATTTCAGAATGGGAAACTGAAGCCCAAGTGTGTACTCCAGTACAGGATATCTCCAAACTCACAAACGAAGGAACCCAGACCATCAAATTAGAAGAATCATATGACTTTGATGATAGATTGCAGAGGCAAGCAACAGATACCTTCTGGAAAATTCCCACTAATGAAAGAGATTTCATTTTGAAGTCAGACCCTTCACAAGAAGATGACCCTACAGAAGAATATCTTAGTAAATATGATATATATGGAAATAATTTTGAAAAGCATTCAAACCTAATTGTACAGTTTGATACCCAATTAGATAATAAAACGTCCATGTATGGTGAAGGCATTGCAGCCTTCAATCATGTCTCACATGGTGTTTTACATGGGAAAATACTTCCTGGAGACAAGCCTTACAAATGTAATGTGTGTGGGAAAAAATTTAGGAAATACCCATCCCTCCTGAAACACCAAAGTAGCCATGCCAAAGAGAAATCTTATGAATGTGAAGAATGTGGGAAAGAGTTTAGGCATATCTCATCCCTCATTGCACATCAGAGAATGCATACTGGAGAAAAACCATATGAGTGCCACCAGTGTGGTAAAGCCTTCAGCCAGCGTGCACACCTCACTATACATCAGAGAATTCATACTGGAGAGAAACCCTATAAGTGTGATGACTGCGGGAAAGACTTTAGTCAACGTGCACACCTTACTATACATCAAAGGACACATACTGGAGAGAAACCATATAAATGCTTGGAATGTGGTAAAACCTTCAGCCATAGTTCATCACTGATTAACCATCAGAGAGTTCATACTGGAGAAAAACCATATATATGCAATGAATGTGGGAAAACTTTCAGTCAGAGTACACACCTTCTTCAGCATCAAAAAATACATACTGGAAAGAAACCATATAAATGCAATGAGTGTTGGAAAGTGTTTAGTCAGAGTACTTACCTTATTCGACATCAGAGAATTCATTCTGGAGAGAAGTGTTATAAATGTAATGAATGTGGAAAAGCCTTTGCTCATTCCTCAACTCTTATTCAACATCAAACTACTCACACAGGAGAGAAATCCTATATATGCAATATATGTGGGAAAGCCTTCAGCCAGAGTGCAAACCTTACTCAGCATCACAGGACACATACTGGAGAGAAACCATATAAATGCAGTGTGTGTGGGAAAGCATTCAGCCAGAGTGTGCACCTTACTCAACATCAGAGGATTCATAATGGAGAAAAACCCTTTAAATGCAATATATGTGGGAAAGCATATAGACAAGGTGCAAATCTTACTCAGCATCAAAGGATTCATACTGGAGAGAAACCCTATAAATGTAATGAATGTGGGAAAGCTTTTATTTATTCTTCATCACTTAACCAACACCAGAGAACTCATACTGGAGAGAGACCCTATAAATGTAATGAATGTGATAAAGATTTTAGCCAGAGAACATGCCTTATTCAACATCAGAGAATTCACACAGGAGAGAAGCCCTATGCATGTCGTATATGTGGTAAAACTTTCACCCAGAGTACAAACCTTATTCAGCATCAACGTGTTCATACGGGTGCCAGATACCGTAATTAATTGATAAAGGAGACTTCATTTAGGTTTTACAACATTTAAATTTTATTTTGTACACTGTGTGTTCTGAAGTGCAATATGTTAGATACCACTCAGAAGTATCAGAATTAGTAGTATGAATATATCCTATTTAAATTTAATGTGAAAGTTAAGAAGGAAACCTCATTGACTTCTTAACCTTTATTTGATATCAGTTTAATTCATTCTAGAAAGAAACCCTATGAAGGGGTATTCAAAAACCTATAACTCATCAATTCTTACTGTATTTCAAGTATTTCTTAATGAGGCCTTATGAGTGTAACTTGGGAAAATGTCCATCAAATATAGATTTCACACTAGAGGGTAATCCTGAGATTATGAGAGAAAAAGCTGCTTTCAGGCCTTTATATCTTCCCAGTATTGAAGCCTTAAAATATGTAAAGGGTTGCCTCCCCTTTTCCTGTCATGCCATAACTGCCATATGGAGCCAGTAGATTTGCAAAAAAAAAAAAAAATGTTGAAAGTATTTTAAAGATTTATATGTGACCACTGTTTAATTCCAGTTTCCATCAAATATTGAATTATTAAAGGAAGAAAAGCTTACTGCAAAATGATGTGCTAGGATAGAAAAACTAATGTGTATATAAAACTTAGACATGTGTACAGATTTAGTTAAACAGGTAAAAAGTAAGACACTCCAAGCTTAAATTAATCTTTAAAACATGTTAGGCTTAGTTTCACTGGGTTTTGACATACAAGGTCATCCTGAAGGAAAAAATAGGCATACAGTTCCCATTTTTTTCACCTGACTCCTAAATTCATAACTTAAGGTTTTTCTGTGACTGTTTACTGTAAAAAGTCCATTTCTTCCACTGAAACACATGTTTTTTGAGTGCCTACTGTGGTCAGGTCCCAAATTCCCTAATTGGATCCTTTCAGGGCTTAATACAGTATTAAAAATCACAGCTGATTTACACAACAAAAAGTTTTCTAGAGTAAGGAGAAAGGACGTGATTTTAACTTTTATCATGGAGTAAACATAAGAAACTGCCAAAATGAGTTGCCAAATGCTACCCCCATATCCCAAGACAAGGAAGTAATGAAAGCAGCTATGTGAGAAAAATAAGTAATGGAAAATAGATTTGAGTTCACTGCTCAAAGTGGGTTAGGGAAAAAGGTGAAAGCTTAATGGAGTGAGGAAAGAGAATACATAGGTAACTTATACATGAAATGTAGTTGAACTTGCTTTACCTAAGAAAATAAGAGTGGCTACATAAAAAAGCAAAATTCATCCTGTTTATAAGAAGAAACTAAAAACAAACTGATTTTTAAAGAATAATTGGAAACCTGGTATTCCATACATAAAAGTAAAATAGAGATTATTCTTATTATGTCAGGAAAGAAAATTGATTGGAAAAAGCATTGATGCAGAAACTTTCATTGGTGCAGTCATCATTAAACAATAACTGAATTTTTGGGTCCTAAACAACATAAAACGAAAACTGGCAGGAATGCAAATTGAAATAGGTACAAATACTATTAATATTATAGTTAATATTCACAGCATTCTACTATCTGAATATATGACCATATTCTGAGAACTTAGATTCATCCTGTTCATATTTGTTTCTCCAGTGCCTTGCATATAGCATGTGGTCTATACATATTGGTTGAATTAATGAATAAATTACATAAATTAGAATTGAGTAATAAGGTAGAATTGGCTGGCATGGATTGAAAATTGGTAGAACAATACTTTTTTGTACAATACTTTTTTGTACATCAAGGAAATATTTAATAAGTATTATTTACTGGGTAAGAGGAATTGCTTAAAAATAGGAGAATCAGATTTCACGGGACATCTTTGGACAAGGAAATTTTCCTGCACTAAATAAGGGAAAATTGATATATTAATAGATTCTGGTGCCATAAATATCAATTTAAGCATTATTGACCATGCAGCTTCATTTAGACATTATTGTTTATATAGACATCTGACAAATAGGTGCTGAAGGAAAGACCTGGGGTGCTAGCATCTTCAAAGCTATGTTGAATGTTTAACAAATTGTTGCTTTCCCTTTTCCTCACATTAGTTAACCTTGATGTCGCAGTATCATCCTTCACAAAGCACAGGTTGCAAGATATTCAAATTGTGCTTATTCCATAGTTCTCATGTTAAAAAAAAAAACAGAACACAGCTGTGTTGAAGATACACTTTTTATGATGCCACTTCATCCCTTACACACACTGCTTTCTCTAGGATGAACATGTAGAATGTTGAGTCCATAGCACCTTTCTTTGCATTACTTTGTATTTCCTGCCTTCCTATGTTTTATGTAAATAATCCATCTATAAAGTCTTCCAATGATACACAGAGCCAATTGATGCCCTTAGAATAACAGTGGAGAATCCTAGATCTTTGTATATTTTTCCAACTTTTACAGTTGTCTGACCCACAAATAATTCAACAGTTTTTAGCAAATAGTCTTATTTTCCATAATTTTTTATTATGAAAGTGCTCAGATACAGGAAATTTTAAAAATAAAATGAACTGTGTACCTTCCACCTAGATTTAAAAATTAACATTTTGCCATATTTTTTACTGAACAATTGGAAAATAACTTACAGTCATGACATTTCACCTCTAAATACTTAAGCATGCATCTCATAAAAATAAGGACAGTCTTTTACATAACTATAATATCATTACATACCTAGAAAAATGAACAATAATTCCCTAATATCTAAAGACCCTGTCCATGTTTAAATTTCCCCGGTTGATTCAGTCAGTTTTCACTGACTGAATACAGTGACCAATACAACATAATATTTGTCATATCCGTTTCATCTATCTAGAACAGTCTCCACCTTTGGTTTTTTGCTTGTTTTAAGAGAGCAGGACAGTTGTCTTAAAGAATGTCTCACAGTCAAGATTTAACTAGTTTATATGTGGTTTTCATGTGGATTGTTCCTATATTCTGTCAATTAGAAGTTAGGGCCAAAGGCTTGATTGGATTCGGGTGAAACATTTTTAATGGTAACACTTCACAGATAAGTTTCATATTGTGTCATATCAAAAGTGTCATTAATATCCAGTTGACTTACTGTCATTGATGTGACATTTGATCACTCATTTGAGGTAGTAACCACCAGATCTTCCCAATAGAAAGGTAGGTTTTCCTGCTACAGTTTAACAGTGTGTGGACTGACACTTTGACAGCATATGAATATCCTGTTTGGCAACTTTAGACATGATGGTTTTAGGAACCACTAGTGATCCTTGAATCAGTTGTTTTATGAAGGTTTGCAAAATGCTTATTTTCTAATTCTATCATTCTTTATCATGTACTGACTAGCATTCTCCATGAGAGAACTTTCCCTCATCAACTGGGAATCCACTAGAGGCATGGTCATGCTCAATTCTTTTCCTTTATTTACCAGTTTAGTAGTTTAATTACCAGTGAGGAGTTTAGTGTTATCATCTGCAGTAATGACAAATGAGTCAGCATGTTACAGTCAATTATAAATTGTTTCTAATATTCAAATTCTCCCAAATTTGGCCAGTTGGAACCTTTCAAGTAGCTCTTCTGTTCTTTTGACAGTCCCTCATTGGGCAACTTAATTGCCTTCTGACACAAGATATCTCAAGTTCACCTTGTACTTTCAATGCCCCAGACATAGAATGAAACATGTCTCCAGGAATTCCTGGCTCCTTTTAATAGGTAAACTATTTAAAAAACAAGATCTGGCCACTAGGCATGCTCACTGCTACTGGAGCAAGCCTCATTAGCAAGTCTTTGCAACCATTCAACTTAGTCTTCATAAAGACAACTGTCTGCGCTAATGTCATCAGTTACATAATATCTCATTATGCAATGAGGGATATACTTACGTAACTGGCACAAACTTTTGGGAGTAAAAAACTAAGTCTTGCTAACCATATACCCAAATTAGAACAGTTCCACATTATGTATACCAGAAAGCAGCAAACTTAACTGCAAGAGGTCCTGTGCCAAGGCTATCAGCAAATTTTACACAGGGATCGGAGCTTGTCAATCTGGCAAATGGGTTAAGTAGAGGGCAATTAAGAGAATGACTAGATGTATGATACCTACTATATTGTGTTTTAACCATTACATATCTTGATAACTTACGGTATTTATTAGCTAATAACCCTCCTTTCCCATCACATTTCTTATGGCAGGTTTTTGGTAAGACCTAAATTTTAATCCTGAAGATCTGTTTCATGTAAGTCTAAGTATTGGTTTTTCTTACTAAACCTTTATTTGGTCTTTAAAACGTTAAAGCTGTTTTTTCACTGTCTTCTGGTGTCAATTCATTGGCATGTGCCTGTAAATGTATTCTTAGTCCTCTATTTGTTATTCTCCCTATGGCTCTATATTTCATCATAATTATTAGCCCCTTAGAACACAATAACCATTAAAAATGGCAAGCATGTGCACGACAGTGATATGTGTAAATATGTGTAGAAGTAAGCTTGAGAAACACCTCTGCTCTGCATGGATGTGGAAACTGAAGCCTGTGATGCTGGAGTGTCTTGCCTGAGGTCATATATCAGACAGCAACAGAATAAGGACTGGAACCCGACACCTCCAGCCCTTAGGTGAGTTCTTCTTATAAAATAATGTTAAATGAAAATTCTGAGTACAAATAGTATGTACCTACAATTCTATAAAATTAAGCATTTTTATGAGATTAGAGCACTGAAAGTATTTTTAAATCCATTTTTGTTCTCTCTCACATACAGTTCTTAAATTCAGATGTTTAAATGAGAAGAACCTAACTCAGGATACACCTCCCCCTGCCAATTTTTCATCTCTCACCAAGATCTTTCCCAAGTTTCAGAACCATACAGTCATTTTCCTGAAGAATAATCTTAGACCATAACAAAATAAATTCTGATTCCAAAAGTTGAAAAGTAATGATCTCACTCCACTATACATTGACTAAAAACTATACCAAGAGTATTACATTCCTTCTGAGCACCACTATTTTACATAAGCACAGTCATCCCTCAGAATCCCAGAGGACTGGTTACAAGACCCCTGTGGATACCAAAATCTACAGGTGCTCAAGTCCCTGATGTAAAATGGCATAATATTTGCATATAACTTATGTATATCCTCCCATATACTTTAAATGTTACTTATAATACCTAATATAACATAAATGCTATGTAAATAGTTGTTAGACTGTATTTTTTTACATTTTATTTTTGTATTTTGGGGGGGGTTCAAATATTTTTGATCAGTGGCTCGTTGAATCTATGAATGCAGAACGTTCAGATACCCAGGGCCAACTGTGTAATACATTACACTAGGGTCCTAGGAAACTGCTGTTACCAACAGGACCCTCGCACCACTAACATGGAGGCAATCAAGAGTGCTGGGATAGGCCACCTATGGTCCTACCCTTTCTGGAACTAAAAGAAAGCAGTAATGTAGAGGATTCACTTGAAAAGGCACCAAACAATACACAGTTGGCACTTAAATATTAACTGAATGAATAAATCCATTCACTCTAATAAACCTGCACTGTGCAAGATGATGGCCAGATACAGCTGTTGAGGGAAGTGCAAAGTATTAATATTCAGTAAAGACAGCTTCTCACCACTGGACATAGTGGCTCATGCCTGTAATCCCAGCACTTCAAGAGGCTGAGGCAGGAGGATCGCTTGAAGCCAGGAGTTTGAGACCAGCCTGAGCAACACAGTAAGAGCTACTTGGGAGGCTGAGGTGGGAGGATCATTTGAGTCCAGGAGTTAGAAGCTGCAATGAGCTATGATTGTGCTACTGCACTCCAGCCTGGGTGACAGCGAGACCCTAAAAATAAACAAACAAAAGCTTCCCACTTTCCAAGACAAAGATGTGTCAACCATCCCTTTTTTCTTTACCATTTGTACTTTATAATTAAAGCATTTTTTATATTATTATCACATTCATTTCCTCTTTGCATGTGTTGGACCCCTGAAAGAGACTGCCTCTCTTCTAGTACCCAGAACACTGATCATGGATGAAACTTAACTTTAAAGAGATTATGTAGTGAAGGAAGAAGTAGTTATCTTGTGAAAACTAGAGCCCAGAAAAAGAGAGAAGGCCCAAACCTGAGACCTAGCTGCAAAAAGCAATGTGCCATTTCTTCCCCTGCCTCCCAGGAATGAGCAGGAGTGTAAACCAGGAGTTGGAGGCTGCAGTGCCCTACCATCACACCTATGAATAGCCACTACACTCCAGCCTGGGCAACATAGCCAGATCCTGCCTCTAATTATAAAAAAAAAAAAAAAAAAAAAGAGCAGAATTACAAAGAGCTGGGAAGGAAAAGAAGCCCAAAACCCTCCAGCTTACCTTGACAGAATTCCCACTTATCAGTAGGTGCTATATACCTTGCAATTCCCAAGTGAGCGGGCAAATGAGGACCTGAAATAGTCCTACTCTCGCAGGTATAGAAAAGCAGGCCACGAATTTTGTCATTTTGGCCAGCACCCCTCTCCCTGCATTCCCAGATCTAAGTGAAGGCTTCTGTTCCTGTACCAACTACTGCCAGCTGGTGGCCAGAGCTTAAAATGATTTTTACATTTTCAAACAGTTGAAAAAAATATTTTATGACGCATGTAAATTACACTAAATTCAAATTTCAATGTCAAAGTTTTGTTGGAACACAGCCACACCCATGTGTTTAAATATTGTCTATGGCTGCTTTTGTGCTACAACAGTAAAACTAACAACCGTAAGAGACCCGCCTTTTATAGAAGTTCACCAACTGTGTCTACATAATGGGGTGAGGGTGTCTAGCTCTATTCACTAAGCCAAACACGGTAAAGTAATAAAAGGAGCAACACTCCTGGGGAGGGGAGACGGCGAGAGTATCAGGAAATTAAAGTCAAATAGGAGAGCTCTGAAGCATGGAAATGAAGAAATATAGCGGCACACGGCCAGAAGTCCCGGTTAAGGGAAGAATGGTTAGTCTCTGTCAGGAAGCAGGTGGACAGTGCTGCTGAGAGAACTCTGGTCAAGCAGTGATGCCTTCTGTCGATATTTCATGACTAGGCGCCTATAACCCTCCGTCTAAAATCACGGTGGAGGCATGTGGAATGTAGAGTGTACAGACAATTTGAGAGAGTTACATGAGCGGTTCAAGAACAGTAGTCTTCCCTTTTGGGAGTGGCTTCGCTTACTCTTTCGCCAGACTAGGAAAGAAACGTGGGTTCAAGTTAGCACTTTGTTCACTTTGTTCCTAACAAGCCGTGTTGCTCAGGCATCCCTTTCCTCTCCCTGACTGCAGTTCCTCACTCAACATAAAGCCGTCCGCAGGGAGGGCAGCTTTTGGAAAGTGAGTTCCCTTTTCATTCTTACCTGTGAAATACCCTTCTGTATAACCCCCCACGCCCCACACACATACACACACCCTCCGTCGAAGATCAACTGTCCCCCCCACCCCCTCCGCCTCGAGGTGCGAGTCCACCCACTGGCGGGCTAACCCCCGGCCCGGCCCGGGTGGCCACCAGCCGTCTGGACGAGAGGAGTGTGAAGGCCAAGGAACCAGAGCCCACCTCCCGCAAAATGAGGTTCGGGCCTAAAGGTCGTACAAAACGGCCCCCAGCGCAAGAGCTGCCTCTCCCTAAACTACGACTCCCGCCGCCTTCGATACCAGCATCTCTTCCGCCCAGAGAAAGACCAAAACGGAAACCCCACTTCCGGCTCGAAAAGGATTCTGGGACACTGGTCGGGCCGGGCGCGCCAGCGTTTCTGGGAAACGTGGTCTGCAGACCCCGCGGCGGACGCGCCTCCACGCAGGCGCAGGGGCCGCCTGCCGCACGCGCGCTGCTCGAGGCTGGCGTCCCCGCGCACACGCATGCGCCCTGCCCAGGCGAGCGGCGGAAGCGGGCGGCGGGCGGCGGGGTCGGCTCTTGTGGCCTTAGCGGCCGAGCTGTGGTAGGAGCAGTCGGGTTTATTTACGGCTGACTACAAATTTA
The DNA here is from genome assembly GCA_008750895.1 of Mirza zaza. NCBI lineage: Eukaryota > Metazoa > Chordata > Mammalia > Primates > Cheirogaleidae > Mirza > Mirza zaza. The sequence continues at coordinate 55,328 of VSMD01018754.1, read as the reverse complement.
AGTGGGCAAGGCAGGCGGAAGGTGTCCGCGCGCCGCCCTGGGTGCACCCGGCCATCTGCAGCGGGGCTGCTGCGGGGAGCTCCGCTTCAGCCGCCTGGGAGCTGGCTGGCGGGGCTTGTTCGCGCGGCCGCGTTGGCCCGCGTCGCGTCACGGCAGCTAGCATCCTCTCCGAGTTCACCGCGGCCCTCTCGTTGGGCAGATGCCCTGGGACCCTGTATTTAAACTTGCATTACTACATCTGGCTGTGGGCCTAGCCGGGGCAACAACGTTGTATCGTGGCCCCACCTCGCAGGGCAATCCCCCAGCCCCGACGGCAGGAAAGCCATCGCCTCCAAGGGTGTTAGGGAAACTGAAAAGTGCGCTGTTCTTAGGGCTGGAGTCTACTGGAGTTAATATTCACAAATCCTGGAAATGATACTAAATCAAATTTCTAAATCAATAACCAAATTAATTGTATTCCCTACTCTATTTTACAACCTAGCAGCAGCAAGCATTGGAGCTGTCAAATCTTTACCCACCCAATGGAAAAGACCAACAAAGCCGCTTCTTTGGAACACTGCTGATTTTCATTTGCTTTTACTTTTTCCAGTTGTAATAGACATCTTCCCAGAATGCTCTATACTTGGTAAAAAGATTTTTACAGACTTAAGGATACGATTTTCTCTTACATGTGGAGTGATTGGTTAAACAATGAACAACTCCACTCTACTTTAGCTCTCCAAGATAAAGCCATTTCAAAACACAAAAATCGCATGTTAAACATTTTCTGTATGTTCTTATAATTTTAAATCTCTGAAATATGAAAAATTGTGAATGTCTACATTCATTGCACATCAATAAATATTTTGTTATTCCTTTGAGCCACTGTTTCTCTGATGCTCATAAGAGAAATACCTAGAGCTTTGGCCCCCAACTCCTGGGCTGTGGACTGGTACCAGGCCTTGGCCTGTTTGGAACCGGACCCCACAGCAGGAGGTAAGCAGTGGCGAGCCAGCGAAGTTTGGTCTGTATTTATAGCTGCTCCCCATCGCTCACATCACTGCATAAGCTCCGTTTCTGCCTCCTACCAGATCCCCAGTGGCATTGGATTCTCATAAGAGCACAAACCTTATGGTAAACTACCAAGGGATCTAGGTTTCGTGTTCCTTATGGGAATCTAATGCCTGATGATCTGAGGTGGAGCTGAGGCAGTGATGCCAGTGTGGGGAGTGGCTACAAATACAGAATATCGTTAGCAGAGAAGTTTGACTGCACATAAAAGTAATTTGCTTGAATCATCTAGAAACCCTCCTCTCCAACACCCCCACCCTCATCCATGGAAAAATTATGTTCCATGAAACCAGTCCTTGGTGCCAAAAAGGTTGGGGATCACTGACCTAGAGGATAGGACAGCATGAGTCGAAGGTTTAAGCACTTTGAAGAGTTCAATATGAAAATGATTTGCTTTATTTTCCTTTAAACCTTGTGGTCCCCAGGAGAGAGCTTCACACTCACCTTGCTGTTGTTCCCTCCAAACCTGCTGGTCACCCCACTTCCTCCTCATTTACTGAAGACTTCTGACTTCTGTTCACAAACCCCCTCTCAACCCTAAGTCCCAACTTCACACTCAGTGGAGTCAATGTGCACAGCATAGATCAGCCCCCACCTGCCCTGCTGGTCTTTGAGCATCTCTTCTCCACTCACCAGTCCCAGGCCCCCCAGACCCCGCCAGCACCAGGAACTCCACCACTGGAACATTCATTTCAGACACGCTCCTTTTATCACCACCTATGTGTCAGCTACTTGCTCCAGAATCAAGAATGCTCAAATCGCCAACCGCTGGCAGAGCTCCATTGCCTGACCCCACATGTTCTCTGGATCTGTTAGTCCTCACCCCCGCAAGGTTGGTCACCTGGTCCCTCACTATACTCACTTTCTTGAAACAACCCAGGCCCTCCAGGAGATCCAAATATGTACAATCTCATTTTTTTGTGTTCCTTGTAGTCAAAGTCACCACACATGCTTCTCAGGCCCTCCATCCCCATATACGTTGAAATTAATAAAAATAATTTTATTTTGTAAATAAAGCCAAGATTTTGAGTTTAAAACTGAAAATTATATATTTTCTTTTCTTGGGCACTTTCTTCTTATAACAGGAGAAAAGGGCTCGCTTCAGGCAAACACACACAAATAGAAATAAAGGAGATGGGAGGAAACTCTGGGAGGTTATGAATATATCTAAGTCCTTGATGGTGGTGATGATTTTATGAGTACATGCATATCCCCAGGCTCATTGAGTTGTATAAATTAAATATAGCTCTTTGGCTGTCAATCATGCCTCAATAAAGCAGGTTAAAAATAATGGTCATGGCATCATATTAGCTTGAAATACAATTTTAAATGTTCATTTTATGGAAAAATGAACAATTTATCTCCTCAGTATCTGTACTGGAAGCTACTTCTGAAAGCAAGAGATCAAGTTGCTGGCCTTGTGGCCTTGAAAGCTATCAAATGTTATAAGAGGCAGGAAAATCAGTTTCCTAATTAGTTCAATGAATAAATGTCAAAGGCCTCAACTAAAGTAAAGACAAAGAGGAAAAAAATAAGATTGAAAAAATCCTGGGTACATACAGATAAAAGTTCTAGAACAAATATCAGAAACTCAAGGTTCTACTGGGAACAGGAAGGTCACATGTATCATGAGGTTGCTGGGTGAATCCATGTCTCACCAAAATATTCAGGTGATGGTTCAATTCAGAGACGGGGCACACAAGAAGTCAGAAAACTAAATTTTATGTAAAAGCTCTCAGTTTTTCCAATGTTGGCATTTATTTCAAATCAATTTAAAATATTAGCTAAATTGAAACTCATCTGATGATCATATATGACTGGTTTTGACTTCTGAATTAGAGCCATATGAAAGCATAAATGTAAATTAACAGCTGGTAATGAACAGTGCAGGTAAACATAAACATAACTCAGGAAAGCACTTGAAAAACAGTATTATCTGCCAAATACTGGAACTTGGACTGTCAGATAAAGTAGTTCCCAATTACACATGGGTGCATTCGATTAATTCAATTCAGAATGTTTATTTTGAAGTGCATGTTTTTTATATGTGGATAGGTTTTGCACACTGGTTTTACATATACTTTTTTTTTTTAGTCATACAAAAATATGTTTAGTCCTACCAAAAAATATAAGTTGTGTGTTGCTCTCCCTGGCTTTCGTAGGATTGCAGTCTCCTCTGAACTGTGGTTTGCAGCCTGGGGTTAGGGGATGGTTCTGGGTGAAAAAGGAGAATGAGGCCCTTACTGGGAGGTCCATGTCCATGAGGGTTAGAGGTGGGTTAAGGGCATGGGGGCACCAGGAAGGGGAGGGTTGTATGTAGTGGTAGAGCCTGGGGCAGGTGGAGGCTATGGTGGGGAGCAGCATATATATGAATACAGGAATAAAATTCTACCATTATATATGTGTAAATATAGCATTAAAGCTCATATTAAAAGAAAAAAACAAATGTTTCTGTACTTTTACTACACATGTATATATACAAATGATATGTGGCATCTCACCTGTTGTTAGGTTCTATGTAAACAGTATCGTGCGGTGCATGTCTTGCTGCGTTTTGTGTTATTTATATTTTGTTTTCAGATTTATCCATGTCAATCCCTAGAGCTCTGGTTTATTCGTTGCAACTTCTGTGAAGGAGCCCACTGTCGGTGTTTCATATGCTTTGCCCGTTTTTCTATTGAGTTAGTTGTCTTTTTCCTGTTGAATTTGTTAAAGAAAACATAATTCAATGACACTTGTGAAAGCATGGTAAGGAAGCCTTTATCCAGGACCATCGTGACAGGCGTGGGGACCCTGCAACGGGGTCTTGCAGTGGGGGGAGCTTGGGCTCAACTCCAGTCACGGCGCTGGCAAGTGGGGATTTAGAGCCGAGGAGAAGGTGGGGTGGGGGGTGTCAGTGGGTGGAAAATCCTAAGAGGAGACATCAGGGTGAGAGGGATTCTGGCCAAACCGACCTAACAGGATTCTCGCTGAAGACAGGCCACCAGACACCGCGTGGGGGAGGGTGGAGGCTGAGGAACCGGAGCAGATATCCAGGTGACCAGCTGTCCAGGCTGAGGGCTTCTGCTACTCTGACCTAGCAGGCTCTCTGCTAAGACTGGGTGCTACAAGGAAGGGCACAGGAGGGTCTAGGAGAAGGTTCAGGAGCCTGACTAAAGTTTGGTCAAGCAGGGAATATTCATCACACTACAAGAATTCTTTCTACATTTCAACACTAACTCCTTTACTCCACCAAAGTGATGTCTTCTCATCAACACCGACTTCCCAGGTGAATCCAGTGGCATTTTAGAGTCTTCTCCTTCTTCCCATCTTCTCTTATTTTGTTGGTGGGTGTGTGTTGGGTGTGGTGTAGGCAGAGTGTGGTGTTGACTTCTATCCCCCGACGCTCCTGCCTCTGTTTGACTCGAGGCCCTGCAGGTCCTGGCCCATGGCTCCCTCATGGTGTCTTCACATCTACTCTTCCCTGTTCCCTCCATGAGGTTTTCTCAAGGACGACATGGCCCACCCTGTGCCTCTTCTCCCTGTGGTCACAGAGCTTGACATGTCTGGCTGCTTCAGTCCTCAGTCCTCTGCTGACACCTCCCAGTTTTGAATTCTCAGACCTATGGCCTCTTCTAAGCTCTGCTTCTCTCTTTCCCACGACCTACAGGACAACTCTACTTGAACAGTTAGCACTATGGAGAAAGAATTGGGTCGCTTTTAATACATTTCTTCCTCCTCTTTCTAGTTCCCTATAGTTTGTCTCCTCCCTTATTTTTTAGAGACAGGGTCTTACTCTGTCGCCCAGGCTGGAGTGCATTGGGGTCATCATAACTCACTGCAGCCTTCAAGTCCTGGGCTCAAATGATCCTCCTGCTTCAGCGTCACAAGTAGCTGGGACTACAGGCACACACCACCACCCCTGGCTAATGTTTTGGGGTGTTTGTTTTTTTGGGTTTTTTTGTAGAGATGGGTCTCACTATGTTGCTCAGATTGGTCTTGAACTCCAAACCCCAGGCCTCAATCAATCCTCCTCCCTTGGCCTCCCCCATCACAATTTTTTTCTTTTACTGCAAAAGACTTTAATTTCCAGCAAGTAAACACTAGTTTGAGAAACTTTAAAAGGCACATGCCTGTCTAACAACAACAACAAAAAAAAAACATGTGGAAGGATCTCCCTTGTGACCATGGCTTTCCTAGATCATTGAAAAGCTTATTTCAGGAAATATGATAACCACTGGGACAGGATTTTAGTGTCCAGAATGTGCCTTGCGTTTTGTTTTTTATTTTTTTAATTTAAAAATATTTAATTGTCAAATGAAGATTGAATAAATTCAAGGTGTGCACATGCTGACATATTGACATATATGTACACCATGCAATGAATACCACAATCAAATTAACACCTCCCTCACCACCCCTGCTGTACTTTACATCCAGACGTGTTCCTCTTAAAACTTGAAAGTTTGCACCCTGTGACCACCATCCCCCCATTTCATCTTCTCTCAATTTTTATTTCTTCCTTTGAATTGGCTTTGCTGATGTTCTCTTTTATCTCTATTTTCTAATAATTCTTTTACCACTTAATCAGTGAAAATATCTTTTTATTGTTTCTGATAGTACATGATTGTGGTGGGTTGAGTTGTGCCCCCTCAAAAAGATACAGTACTTTGCAGTCCTAATCCCTGGTACCTGGAATGGGATTGGACGAGGTCTCTTTTGGAAACAGGGTCTTTGCAGATGTGCTCTAGTTAAAATGAGGTCCTTGCCTGGAGGAGGGGGCCTAGCCCACTGCCTGGCACCCTTATAAAGTGAGGGGAAGTTGGACACAGACCACAGAGAGGAGAACGCCGCGTAGAGACAAACACAGGGAGAACGCCAGAGACGGCACGGGGCATCCACAAGCCCGGGGACACCAGGGGTTGCTGGCAGCCTCCAGGAGCCGGGACAGAGGCGTGGATCAGCCTCTCGCTCAGAGTCCCCAGAAGGAACCGACCCTGCTGACACCCCCACTTCAGACTTCCAGCCTCCAGAACTGTGCGAGAATAAACTTCCGTTGTTTGAGTCCCCCGTTTGTGGAGCTTTATTACAGCAGCCCCAGCAAACTAATACAACAGTCCCTGGAAATCGTGAAGCAAACAGAGATAAAAGTCCCAACATAATCTCACCGTGCTTGCTCCAGGGCAGCCCTGCAGGCACCGTTTGCAGAAGCCCATTTTAGCAACTTGGAATATAGACTTGCGGACGGCCTCCTGCTGGTGGATGCTGAGATTGTCCCCAGCCCTTCACTGTTGTAAATAATGCTGCTGTGAACATCTATTACGCGTGCGCGAGAGGGAGATTAAGCCTGTATTTGTAATGTTCAACTTTTTAATGGAGAAATCCAAAGCGAGTATGACAAAATGTTAACCTCCGCTACATCTATGTGACAGATGTGTGGGTGTCTTATTTTCTGTAGGTTCCAGGATGTTTGAAATATTTTGTAATCAAAACTGTATTCAAAAATCAGTGAAACAGAATAGGAAAATGACCCAGTTTCAATCATACTGTGTTGTTAACTTGTTTTGATATCATTTATCAGGTGACACCTACGGGAAACCTGCTGTGACTGTGTGTGTGTGTGTGTGGTAACATACATATAACATAAAGTTCACCGTTCTAATCATGTCAGGGACACCGTGCAGTGGCTCTTGGCACGTTCCCAACGCTGTGCCCCGCACGCTGCCCAGCCGTGCGGCGTTTCCGCTCCGCGCCGGCCCACCGCCCGCCATGTGCTTTCCGTCCCCGTGCACGTACTTATCCTGGGTACTCACACAGATGGAGTCACGCGATTCGTGGCCTGTCGTGTCTGGCTGCCTTCGCCGAGCATTTGTGCGAGGGGTGCCGTGTGGCAGCGCGTCCGCCCTCGCCCGTCCCCGCGGCGTGGACCCGCCTCGCCGTGCTCGCCGGGAGTCGCGAGCATTCGGGTCTTTCTGCCTTCGGCTGTCACGTGCTGTGAGGCGTTACGTTCAGGTTTCTGTTTTGTTTCGTTTGGATTCCTGTTTTCGGTTGTTTAGCTGTATGCCTGGGAGTGGGCTCGCTGGGCCATGGGGCCACTCCGTTACCGTATTTCACTCTCCGTTACCGTATTTCACTCTCCGTTACCGTATTTCACTCTCCGTTACCGTATTTCACTCTCCGTTACCGTATTTCACTCACCGACGAGCTGCCCGACTGCTTCCCGCAGCAGCTGCTCCGCTTCGCATTCTAACCAGCAATTCATGGCGCTTCCCATTTCTCCACATCCTTGCCAACGATGGGTTTTTTCGTGTTGCTTTTTTTAGAAATTAGTATAGCCATCCTCGTGAGCGTGAAGTGGTTTCTCGTTGTGGCTTTGATTTGCATTTCCCTAATGACTAATGATATTGGGCATCTTTTCATGTGTTTGTTGGCCATTTGTGTGTCATTGGGGAGATTATCTATTCAAATACTTTGACTGTTTCCTTTTTTTGTTTCTTTTTTTTCAAAGACAGAGTCTCACTCTGTTACCCAGGCTAGAGTGCAGTGGTGTCATCATAGCTCACAGCAACCTCAAACTCCTGGGCTCAAGCGATCCTCCTGCCTCAGCCTCCCGAGTAGCTGGGACTACAGGCTCACATCACCATGCTCAGCTAATTTTTTTATATTTAGTACAGTTGGGGTCTCACTCTTGCTCTTGCTCAGGCTGGTCTTGAATTCCTGAGGTCAAGCGATCCTCCCACTTCAGCCTCCCAGAGTGCTAGGATTACAGGCATGAGCCACCACACCTGGCCCCAAATGACCGTTTCTTTATGCAACATATTTAAACTACTCTTTTTCTTTAAAACCTTTAGTTTTATCTAAAGACCTAGTGAAGTTTATGCTTTAGAAAGAATAGTTTGATAGCAGTGTGCAACACACGGATGAATCAGGAAAACAACTGAAAGGCTTAGGGTCATTAGGGTCCTGACCCTTTGACTGAAGCTTAGAGTGAGGCAGGCCTGTTCTCTGGCCTAACTCCATGCCTTTTCCCACTCTGTCATTCTTCCTATTCCATATTTTTAATAACACTGTCCCTCAGCTCTCTACCTGGTTGGCCACCTTCCTCATCTGGCCTCCTGCGCTCCTCCGCCTTCTCGCTCCAGGCCAGCTCTCTCTCTGCAACCTCCCTGCTGCCCAGGGAGCAGTCCCTCCAACAGGGTCAAATTTGAAACTTTCAAATCCTCTTGTCCTTTTTTTCCCCCCTTTGTCCCTCTCTCAACTCACTAATTTTCTCTTTGAGTCTGTCAAGTATCAAGCTTATCCCATATGTATAGTAATTTTCTAAATTTCAATGGCTATTTTTCATTTGCAAGATCTGAAGATTTTTAGTGGTATCTTCCTAACGTCACCTGTTTCTCTTTTGCCTCTGGTTGTTTTTCCCATCTTTTCTTACTCTTTCTAAAATGGAATTTATCCCTTTTTGGATCTCTGAGCATGCTACATGTCCTTATTTTCAAGGCTTTGTCAGTCTGCTCCGCAGTGCGAATTTAGAGTGAAGTCACATTCTACTTTTTTATTTTGTTGGAAAGTTTTTGGTTTTCCTTTTTTTCTCTCTCACTCTGGCCTCATCCCTCCCGATCTAGTGGTTTTGCAGTTGCTCCCACCTGGCCTCTGGCCCAGCCACCGTCCTACAATGACGTTGGAGGGTCTCCTGCCCCTGGCACTTTCCGAGTCGCGCAGAGTCAGATGCCCGACTGGCGGCTTGACGGTGGGCTCGTCCCTGTCTTCCAGCCTCCCCAGTCGGCAGCTTATGAGATGCCATCTCCCCAGGGGGCGATCAGGAATAGCTGTTCATTTTGGCCCAGCTTCCTTTCATGCCCCACTCTGCCCCTCGGTTCTGCAGTGAGCCTTGTGTGGAGCATCTTTACTTCTCTGGATCCCATAGGGTGCCAACTCCCAGCCATTGCTACTGACTTCCAACCTGACTTCCAGCCCAGAGCGCAGCGGACCCGAGGCTGGGAGCCCTCTCTCTGCCTGGCATTTCTGTTCTTCAAGTATTCATCTCTTTTCTGCATGGTTTTCTCTGTCTTCAAGTATTCCTCTTATATTTGAGTTTATGTAGTATTTTTGGTTTTCAATTTCAATATTTCACCTGTCACTGCTGTGTGTTTGAAACAGTGAATATGGCCGGGCGCGGTGGCTCACGCCTGTAATCCTAGCACTCTGGGAGGCCGAGGTGGGTGGATTGCTCGAGGTCAGGAGTTCGAAACCAGCCTGAGCAAGAGCAAGACACCGTCTCTACTAAAAATAGAAAGAAATTAATTGGCCAACTAATATATATAGAAAAAATAAGCTGGGCATGGTGGTGCATGCCTGTAGTCCCAGCTACTCGGGAGGCTGAGGCAGCAGGATTGCTTGAGCCCAGGAGTTTGAGGTTGCTGTGAGCTAGGCTGACGCCACAGCACTCATTCTAGCCTGGGCGACAAAGTGAGTCTCAAAAAAAAGAAAGAAAGAAAAGAAAAGAAATAGTGAATATTCCTCAAAGCATAAACACTCCATCTTATCCCCTTGGCTTTCTTCTCTACCCCAATTTTTTGTTTTGTTTGTTTTGTTTTTTGTCTAGTGGCTACTATACAGGAGGAGTTTAGTGTCTTTCATGACAGTGGTGGGTGTGGGTGTGAGTTTATACCCAGCCAGTTACCAGATAGTTCCATCAGCTGCTGGATCTTTGATGAGATAAATAGGGAAGGCTCCTTAGGGGTGGCTTATTTCTGAATGACTTGCTAGATTATAAACAAACCACCTCTCTCTTTTGTGCCTGGAACCACTAGATATTTGAATTACAAAATCTGAGAGCTCTGCTCCGGATGGACATACACCCCGGACCCCACCCCCCGACGATTAAGTCATTACATAAGAGGAACGCAAAGCAACCAAGTTGTTAGTGAGAGTTGAATCAGTGATTTTCCAATAACCAGATCTGCTTATGAGCTTGTTAGCTCATCTCATCCCAGGGATGTCTCACCAAACGGCATGCTATAGCCTCTCTGCAGAATATCCAAGCCGGTGAGTGACTGGGGTAAAGCTGGACACATCCAACCCTGGTAAGATACCTCTTACTTAGGAAGCTCCTTTCCCTGAGCCAAAGCAGGTCTTTCATTCACAGAAGGAGGGAGTCCACCTCCTTGTGGAGGAAAGCAAATTCAGCACAGGGCTCCAAAGCATGGGTTCTGGAATCGAATTGCCCAAGTCTGAAGCCAGCTCTGTTACTGGCTGGCTCTGTGATAGGCAACTTAACTCCTTCCACCTTAATTTCCTCTTTTGCTGAGAGAGGAATAATAATTGTCCTCCCTCTTAGAACTGTCATGAACATTGAATGAAATAATGTGTGTAAAATACTAGTCTGGAATAGCATAGCAGTTCCTTAAAAAATTACATGTGAAATTATGATAAGATTCAGCAATTCCACTTCTGGGTCTATACCCAAAAGAATTGAAAGCAGGGAGTCTAACAGCTATTTATACACCCATGTTCACAGCAGCGTCATTCACAATAGCCAAGGAGGAAGCAACCCAAGTGTCTACCGACAGATGAGTGGGTAAAGAAACTGTGGTATGTACATGGGATACGAGCCAGCCTTCCTTGCAAAGGAAGTGCATTCTGACACCTGCTAAGACATGGGTGAACCTTCAGCACATTAGCTGAGCGTAATCAGCCAGTCATAAAAGGCCAGTTAGGTTCTGAGCCGAGAGAGAGACGCATGAAGCCTCATGTAGCAAAATGCTGTTTATTTTGAGCATCTGAATGCACATGGGTGGCCCATACCGAGGGAGGGGAAAGCCTTGGATTTTATAGAGGGTTTTTGAGGGGGGTGCAGGGAGTGAGTAACACCTGCAGAGGTAGGGGAGGGAGCGGCTTCGTCCTTGTCAGGGGGCTTAGGAATGCTAGCGTTGCTGCAGCTGTCTGTGGATGGAGTTAGATTTACAACCTCCGGACTCCCCAGACTCCTGCGGTTTTGTTTCGCAGGCTTTATGGTCTTTCTAAGTTCTCCATTAACCTCATTGTGCCCTGTACATACTTTTCGGGGTCCCACCCTCAGCAAACCTAACGCGAATGTTGTACGATTCCACTCATATGCGGGACATAGAAGAATCAAAGTCATAGAAACAGAAAGTAGACTGGTGGCCACCAGGGGCTAGGGGAGAGGAATGAGCGCTATTATCTGCTGGGTGTTTTGGGTGGGGAAGATGAGAACACTCTGGGGTGGATGATGGTGATCTTGCACAGCAGTGTGAATGTGCTTAATGCTGCTGAACTGTACACTTAAAAATGGTTAAAATAATACATTTTATGGTATGTATATTTTACCGCCATAAAAAAAGTCTTCCCAAAAAGCAAACAAACAAACAAACAAATGGTCTAGGGAGGGCTCAGTCACAGAGTCACACGGTGCAGTCCCTGGGTTCTGTAACTGCCTCTGTGAACCCCTATCTGCTTTTTATAATCCTCTCTCTTAACTAACTACTTGACCCCTTGAGTTGTTTCCCAGAAATCATGGCCTTGAAATCCTGGCTTCAAGTGATTCTCCTGCCTTGGCCTCCCAAAGTGCTGGGATTATAGGCCTGAGACACCACACTAGGCCTGAAATCACTGATTTTCTACAAAACAAAGGAGTTGGGACTCTGAAGGCCCCAGAGCAGACCTCCTGACACTAATGTGCTAATGTCCTAGCGGCTAATGCCACTAGTGGCTAATGTCCCACTCTACCTGCCCGAAGGCACAGGACCCCTCCTTAAAATGTCCAGGCTTTCCCTTAGTGAGAGAGACAGATTTGAGGCAGCTTCTCCTGTTCTCCCAACAAGAACTCTGTCTTGCTATAGCAATCCTCGTTGTCCCAATAACTGGATCTTTATGCAACCAGCAACTGGATCCAAACGGAACCCCCTTGTGGTTTCGACAACGCTTCCCCTGGCTGAAGGGTTTATATGCCTGCGCCACACTTAGCTCAGGCGTGCTCCTGGGATTTGTAGTTGGTGACATCCGGGCAGGGACTCAGGGCCTGCATGGGCTCCCCTGCCCTTTCCCAGCCCCTCTGATGGCAGAAGCACCCCGGAGCCCGCACCAGCCCAGGTCCCTGTGCACGCAGCTGAGACTTCAGTGTCTAGCACCAAGAACTGCAGAACTCTTGACACGTGAGGACTCCATGCTGACCTCCGCACTGAGACAGCTTCTAGCAGCATAAGGATCTGTCCCCAGGATGCAGCCAGCCCCATTAAAAGGCCGGCGGGAGAGAGCCCGAGTCTGCAGGAGAATTTATTTACTGTTTGTTCAGGCTATACCCTAGCGACAGGCAGACAGGCCCCTGGACCCCCACCCCTCAGAGCAGTTACTCTAGAAAGTTTGCAATTATAAATCCTTTCTCTGCTCTCTGAGATGTAAAACTACCACTCAAATGGTTTCCAGGACCTGAGACTGGGAGAGAAGTCACTAGAATGCAAACATTCGGGGATCACTGACTGTCTCCCCAGTCCCTGGGAAGGTGCTCATGGGCGCCTCTCTCCCGCCCGCTTCCCGTAAAGCCAGGGGCGAGGTCTTCCTCCTCCAGACGATGCCAATCAACTAATCGGCTGGCCTGGTAACAGGGCTGACCCCCAACACCTTCAGCGCCTTTCCCTTAGCACACGGCAGTTAAACCGCCTCCAGCCCTTTGTTTCAGGGAAGGTGAGCTCCTGTGGCGAGAGTACGACGGAAGCAAACCTGTCCTTACCACTTGGACCAGTGCCGGCTTTGTTTAAGTTGGACCAAGTCCTACTCTCCGGACTGACAGTTAGCTGTTATTCTTACTGTTTTTATCATCACTTGCCAAGGGAGCTGGCTTCTCCCTCTGGCAGCCACCCCGTCCCTGCTGTGTCTCTCTTACCTCGCCAAGCCATGGGACCTCAGTGATCACGCTTAGAATTTCCAGAGTGCTCAGCATCACCTTTTTTAGTTTCAGAGCTACATTTCCCAAAATAAATCGAATCGGAGAAAGCACATCTCTAGAGTGAATCTTTAGAATCCACCTCAACTGCAATGTGTCAACGTAAGTCAGCAAGAACCCATGACTTATGAGTATATGAATCCTAAATTTCGACATTTCCAAAGTCCAGGGTCTGGTGGCATTTGGAGCTGATGCTCTAGAGAAAGTTGCTATCACATTTGATACAGATTTCTGCCAAACGACTGTTTAAGTATCTCAAGCAATTAGATGTGTGCTGTTCTGAAGTGTGCCTTAACGCGTGACCGCCATGTGAGTTGTATTTACCTCACGCTGGTTTTGAGCAGTTTGAAGCACATGCACGTCACGCGGCTCTTTCCCTTGGCAGCCGCGGTGTGCAGGCAACTCCCGCTGCCTGCCGCAGCCTCCTGTTTGCGTGATGGGTGGCCCCCTGGACAAAACCACAGAAAACAATAAAAAATAACAAATTTGCCATTAAATTAGAAAGGATTATTTTGTTTACGAAGTTTTTATTCTGTTTTCATGATAACACACCATGGCCCCAAGGGAAAACATTTTATTTTTTAGTCTGGCAGGCAATGTGCTAACGTCATGACATGGCACATCTACCAAACCACTCTCCCCTCTCTTATCCCTCCAAAACAATGCCACTCCCTCCTGGGCGGCCGCAGCTGCAGGGACTCACATAATCCTCTTATCCATCCACCAGATGGCAGGACAGTGAAGTCCGTAGAATCCTCTGTCCTCCCTGAACCTCATTAGTTAAGTGAAATGTTATGACTTCCTGGTTAAACGTTAGTGTGGACTCTCAGAGCGCAGACGGGCTCAGATTCAGGTGGAGCCTCCTCCAGGGGAACAGGCTGTCTCCTGGGGTACAGTTAGGGTGGCCCCGGTGTGGAAGGGGACAGGGCAAAGCAGGGAGGGAGCTTGGGCAGGGAAAGAACTGGTGCTGATCAGGTGTCCTGGGGTGAACTTGCCCGAGGTCTCCCGGGTGACTGTGGCGGAGCAGGACCCTGAAGCCCCACTCCCAGCCCTCTGCCTCCTGAAGACCCCTGGGCAGTAGAGGACAGGCCCACCAAGGAGCCAGCACTGGCCTGCAGAAGCTCGCTACCCTCTCTGCTGGGCCCGTGGATGTTTGAGGACAGACACACTAGAAAGCAAGACCAGCCCAGATCCTCTGTAAGCCTCGGGCCATCAGCCAGGCCAGGTTCTGAGATGGGGAGATGCAGGCATGAGTTGTGCAGCAGCCTTGTGAATCCCAGCAGCCCTTCACTTCTGCTCACAGGCATTTTTGAAAACGCCTTCCCATCCCTCAGCTCTCAGTGCCAACACTGAGGCCAGACACAAAGAGGTAACTGCCAGGAGCTCCCCAGCTAGTTGGAGCATGCCTGCTGAGACTAGCAGATCCCAGCGTCTACCTCCCAACCTGGTATCTTCCCAGCACACTGGGCTTTAGGGGAAAGACCCGTGTGATTTGCCAGGGGGCCCTGCCGCAGCCTCCCCTCTCAACCCACACAGCGGGGAGAGGCAGCAAGGCTCCCAGATTACAAGCCTGGCCTGACACCCAGCTACCCCACTCACCAGCTGTGTGACCTTGGGCATGTGACTTAGCCTGTCTGGGCCTTGTTGCCTCATCTGTAAAATGTGAATTATGATTGCATATGCATTTTAAGGCTGTTATAAGGATAAAATGAGATTTTAAGTGTCAAGGGCTTTCCACAATGCCTGCCATGTAGAACTTTGTAAATGGCAGAACCAAAAACCAGATAGAAAATTTAATAGATAGACACAAAAACAAACAACCAACCTACAAATGGGCAAAGGACTTGCATAGACATTTCTCCAAAAAGGATATACAAGTGGCCACCAAGCACATGAAAAGATGCTGAACATCACTAATCGTCAGGGAAATGCCACAATGGGACATCTCCTTACTTCGACTAGGATAGCTAGTACCAAAAACTAAACCAAAGCAAGCCAAGCAAAAAACAGAGAATAACAAGTGTTGATGAGGATGTACACGAGTTGGAATGCTTGTTCCCCATTGGTAGGATTGTAAAATGGTGTAGCCACTATGCAAAACAGTATGGAGGTTCCTCAAAAAAAATAAAAATAGAAATATCATGTGATCCAGCAATCCCACTTCTAGGTATTTATCCAAAGAATTAAAAACAGGATCTAGAAGAGATATTTGGACTCCCATGTTTATTGCAGCACTATTCACAATAGCCAAGCTGTAGCATCAGTGAAGTATCTATCCTCAGATGAATGGATAAAGACAATGTGGCCTGTGCATACAACGGGACATTATTCAGCCTTAAAAAGGAAGGAAATCATGTCATATCCTGCGACATGAATGAACCTTGAAGACATTATGCTAAGTCAACTAAGCCAGTCGCAGAAGGGCAAATACTGCACGATTCCGTTTATGTGAGGTATCTAGAGTAATGAAACTCCCAGGAGCTGGAGGCTGAATGGTGGTTCCGGGGAGGGGGACTGGGGAAGAGGGTTGGGGCATGTTTAGCTTCAGCCACACGAGATGAGAAAGTTCTGAAGGTCTGTGTGCAGCATGTGCTTATAGTTAATGGCACTGTGCTGTACACGCAAAACTCGGTTAAGAGGGGAAATTTCATATTATTTGTTTTTTAGAGAGAGCGAGAGCGAGAGTGAGAGCAAGAGCGAGAGCGAGCCCCTTCCAGGCTCACGGATGCTCTTCGTATCTAAAGCCAACCTCCCTCCCCTCCCATCTGTGACAACTGCAGCTCTTGTGTTAAAGGTCCTCCCCACCCCCTTCCCCAAAGGCGAGCCTGGATTGAGCTGGGAAAATTGTGTTTCCTTCTTTCAAGTTTCCCCTAGTTTGTGGTTTATTGTTTGTCTACTATGTGCCAAGCACTGCAGCAGGCTCTGGAGGCACGGAAGGCAGGTCCTTGCCCTCGGGGAGTTTACTTTCTAATAAACAAGGTAATTTTAGGAGGTGTCAAATGCTATGATGGAGATAAACCGAGGGATTTGTCAGCAACTGAGTGAATCCTGAAAAGCTCTCTCTGAAGAGAGGATGCTTGCCTTGAGACTTAAAGTGAGAAAATCAAGGCCAGCCACAGTGGCTCACACCTGTAATCCTAGCACTTTAGGAGGCTGAGGTGGGAGGATCACTTAAGGCCAGGAGTTTGAAACCAGTCTGAGCAAAAATTAGCTGGGTGTAGTGGTGCACACCTGTAGTCCCAGCAACTCAGGATGCTGAGGCAGGAGGATCACTTGAGCCCAGGAGTTTGAGGTTGCTGTGAGCTAGGCTGATGCCACTGCACTCTAGCCTGGATGACACAGCAAGACTCTGTCTCAAAACACAACAACAAAATAAAGAAATGAGAAGAATCAAGCCAGATGGCATCTGGGCAGAGGAAACAGTATGTGCAAAGGTCTTGAGACCTTTGACAAAAGCACACTGTGTTAAGGAACAGAGAGAAGGCCAGTGTGGCCTGAGAACAGTGAGTGGGAGGGAGAATAGAATGGACGAAGTTGAAGATGAAGCCAGAACTGGACAGCGCAGAGCTTCATGGACTGCAGCAGGAACGAAAGTAAAACGTGAATTCATATCACAATAGGTTGTCCTGCAAGATATCATCAGCTCTTAACATGCAAGTATTCGATGAACGGAAGGACATCCAGCGGTTCTCATGCAGGGTCTGTAACTTGCTACCGTGCGACTCTAAGCCAGGGGTTCTCGAACTAGGGCATGCATTTGAATCACTGGCAGATCTTGCAAGGCAGACTCCCAGGCCCCGCTCCAGGAGACCTGGCAGGGCTGGCCTTTGCGTGTCTGCCAAGTTCGCAGGTGCTGCAGATGCTGCCAGTCCTTGGACCGCACGCTGAGAATCACCTTCTCGTCTCGAGCAAGTCAGTGATGCTCTATGAGCTTTTCCCTTCTGTCAAATTGCCTTTCTGTCCGGTTGACGTGATGGACAGTGAGAACAGGCATGGGAAAGCACTTTGTAAGGAGCAAAAGGGATCAACACAGAAAGAGTGATCGCCTGAATGCTGCTCCCTCAGCTCCCCTCCCAGGCGTCTCCTTCACAGTTTGCGAAGAATGTTCTGTGTGGCACTAGCAGCTGACTGCTCAGGAGCAGTGGCTATTTTTTTCGTGTACTCTACGTTTGCCTCACTCTCTAAACACGTAGATGGGAGCTGGAGGGACAGAAGGCTGCCTTCCGCTGCTGCTCGGGAGACACCTTCACATGCGCCCCCAGTGTTCCCTCCACGCAGACAGAGGCTCCATGCTGCTTCGAGTGCCCGCGGCTATTTTCGTCAGCCGTCACCTCCTCCCACTCCTCCCAAGAAAGCTCTCGGTGACTCATCGGGAGACCCGAGACATCTGACGGTTGCTCAGCCAGGATCTGGCCCTTGAGGGGAAGGAGGAGTATTGCTGTCCCCTTGGGCTCTCCTTGAAGAAAAACTGCAAAGATTCACAGACTCCTAGAAAACCAGAACCTGGGTGCGGGTATGACACACCAGGTGTGTAAATGCTCATTTGTATTCACGCCCAGATTCGGTAAACACTTGCTGACCATCTGCTACATAACCAGGCATTGCTTTAGGCTCTGAGGGTACAAAACAGCGAAGCCCCCCTTCGTGCAGCTTTGCGTGTGCGATAGCCACTCGTGTACCGAAAGGCCGTGAGATGTGTAGTCTGGCCGGGAAGATGGTCACGTAATCAAACAGATGAAATGAAGTGTTACAGGGGCTGCGACAGAGGTAGACTCAGGGTGGAGTATGGGCCGGCACGAAGGGGCAGAGGGTCCCAAACAGGCATCCTAATAATTAAATGGAAAGTGGCCTTTTCTGGGTTCACTAAACAGAGGCTGTCATGGGTTGAGTCAACCCCCAAATTCATACATTAAAGTGTCCTAGCACGTGGTCCCTTCCTCTTCCCTATTTCTCACTTTGGGGACGGGAATGTCTGTCCCACACTTGTCCCACTGCTGTGTTCTGGAAGCGGATGACTTGTCTGGCTTCACAG
Source organism: Mirza zaza (assembly GCA_008750895.1). Taxonomy (NCBI): domain Eukaryota; kingdom Metazoa; phylum Chordata; class Mammalia; order Primates; family Cheirogaleidae; genus Mirza; species Mirza zaza. Next base: position 37,308 of record VSMD01018754.1, on the reverse strand, counting down.
CTTCCTCGCTTGAGACAAATTTTGCCTCAGGAACAATATTTGGGGCCACACCCACAACCTGATTTGGATGATGTTTGGACGAGACTTTGAACTTAGAGCTGATGCCGGGAAGAGTTAAGACTTTGGGGCTGTCGGGAGGGGTGGAGGTGTTTTGCATGTGAGAATGCCGCATATTGTGAGCCACAGGGAGGAGTGTGAGCGGCTGAATTACGTCCGCCAAAAATCCTATGTTGAAGTCCAGTCCCCGGTACCTGAGAAAATGGCCGTATTTGGAGACAGGGTCTTTAAAGAGGCAATTAAGCTAAAGTGAAGTCATCAGGGTAGGCTATAATCCACACGGCTGGCGTCCTTACTAGAAGAGGAGACCAGGACACAGACGCACACAGAGGGACGACATGCAAAGACGCAGGGGGAGACGCCTTCTGCAAGCCAGGGAGAGCAGCCTCAGAAGAAACCAAGCCTCCCCAACGCCTCGATCTCGGACGTCTGGCCTCCAGGATTGTGAGAAAATAAACTGCTGCCATGTAGGCCCCCAGGCTGTGGCGTTTGCTGTGACAGCCCCGGTGAACGGACGCAGAGGCGTCCATGAAGAGGAAGCAGCACGACACGGCTTGGTACATGGGTTGCCTGCAAATGGCACCTGGAGTGGAGGGGCAAGGGAGGGAGGGGGCCGGAGAGATGGGCACGGGCCTGGCCGTGGAGGGCTCCGATGACAGGCATTTGGGACCAAATCCTGCGTTCACGTAGGGAGGCGCGGGAAGGTTGAAGTCAGAGCTCCAGGACAGCGCTGTGCTGTGGCAGGCCCCCTCGGGCAGCTGCAGGCAAGGAGGTGGGGACACGGCACTGATGCAGGCGGCAGCCAGAGCAGGAGCCGGGAGGAGAGGGAGGGTCACAGGGAGGTGCTGAGGGCATGGGACCCACAGGACTCAGTTACAAGCTGAGTGAGGGCAGGAAGACGCTGAGGGAGAAGAAGCAGCTGTAGGAGCCAGGGCGTGGGGAGAACACTGCCTGCGCTCTGCGCTCGTGGGGTCTGAGCCGCTGACCGCTCACGCCCAGGGCCGTCTCGACCCGGTGCGTGTGGCTCAGACCCAGCACGTGTGGCAGGTGACTGGCCCCCAGGGAGCGGGTGCAGTCACCTAGGACAAGGAGTTGGGCGGGGGCAGGTCTGCAGGGCAAAGTGTCATTTAATGGCTGCAGGAAGGAGGGCGCCTTTGAGGACCAGCAGGGGCCATCAAAGAGGAAGAAGGCAAACGAGGACAGAACGGGGTCTTGTACCAACACATTATGGAAACGAAGGGTGGAGAAAGTTCCAGACAGAAAAGAGCAGTCAATGGTGGCAAATGCTGCAGCCAGGTCAACATGAAGACTTGGAACTTTGGGTTCCAGAGAGTGAATGGAGCCCCTGTCAATAAATAACATTTTGGGGATGATGGAAAAGCCCTAGAAGGTGAGGCACGAGCACCGTCTCCAAGGGACAACTGCAGCCCTAGGTTCATGCCTCATTGACCTCGACTCCTCTGCCTGTACCAGGAATCCCTGTCTTCCAAGTCGTCACTGAAATGACTAACGGCATGACAGTCAAGGGAAATCATACTAGATGTCAGGAGAAAACTGCCGCTCAGCTCTCAGAGACTTCAAGGAACTTCTGCAAGCAAGAGTACATTTGAAGAAGTGCCTGCGGAGCTTTAAGTCACCGGGTACAGAGAAAAAGTGGAAAACCTCCGCAACACCCCGAGCTCTGGAAAAGGGCACGGTCCCTCACGCCCATCCACAGCAGGGGCCGCGAGAACCAGGGTGCGGTGAGACACACGGCGGGAGCCAAGACAGAAGGGTGCGGCCCTCGGAGAGCTCACTTCCTAGCAGGACAGGGGACAATAGACGAGCAAACCAACCAACCAGGACAGGCCAACAGAACTGGCCAGGGGCTCCTCGAGGTCCACAGCGGTCGGTTGTCTCTCTGAGACTCCCCCAACTCCGGTCACCTGCACAGCTCACGTGGCGTCGCATCTCTTGATCTATCTCATTAGGCACTGTGAGAATTTTCTCCGCTCACATTTTGGGCAGTGGGTGGTGGGAGCGGCGGGGGAGGGCGCAGGGCAAAGGACGCAGTGCTTTGCCCCCTGAGGCGACACCTCCATTCCCTGGGTCAAAGCAGCTGGGACTGGGAGCAAAGGTGGGCCAGCGGGAGGTGGGAAAAGAAGGCGACCACGCCCGACCGAACAGGCCCGAACAGGCCCACACAGCCGGCAGCGCGTGGCCGCTGCTCGGTGCAGCGCTCACTGCTCCCGGGAACGGGTCCTGCTCCGCCCAAGCACGCCGACAGTGCTCCCAGGATTTTCAAACTGAGCCAGGGAGGACCCTTCCCCGCTGGCCCAGCAGCTGTGAGGACATGGGCTTGGAGATGACGATGCTCTTCCCGTCTGGCGTGGGGGGGAGGGTGGAGCCGACACACCCAGAACGGTGGAGGCAAAGGTGCAGAGGCTGGGTGTGGTGGCTCTCGCCTGTAACCCCGGCACTTTAAAAAGCCGAGGTAAGAGGATCAATTGAAGCCAGGGTTCAAGACCAGCCTGGGCAACAGAGGGAGTCTCTACAAAAAAATAATAGTAATAAGTAAAAATTTTTAAACAGTAGAGAAAGAGAGTCGTGTTCCAGCTGCCCAGCGGCCGCTCCGCTACTCCCCTTCCCGAAGTTTGCTTATCTGCGTCTCTTCCCTTTGTCTGCCTGGGCTGGTCTCGGCTGAGGCTCTGCCATTCGCAGCTGTCTTAGGGTTCTCCAGAGAAAATGAAACAACAGTGTGTATGCGTGTGCGCATGCGTGTGTGTGTGTGTGTGTGTGTGTGTGTGTGTGCGCGCGCGCAGACAGAGAGACAGAGAGAGACGGAGAGAGATTTATCATGAGGGATTGGCTCGTGCAGTGACAGAGGCTGGGACCCGCAGTCAGTAGCCACAGAGCCAGTGGTGTAGGCCCCAGTCTGAAAGCCGGCAGGCTCGAGACACCAGAAGAGCTGACGTTTCAGTTTGAGACCAGAGGCTACCTGAGCTCACACATTCAGGCAGGAGGAATTCCCTCCCACTCAGCCTTTTGGTTCTATCCAGGCCTTCAACTCATGGGACGAGGCCCACTCATGCTGGGCAGGGCAATCTGCTTTGCTCTAATGTCAACCACATCCAAAAGCACCTTCACAGGCACACCCAGAATGATGTTTGATCACATATCTTGGCATCCCATGGACTGGTCAAGTTGACACATAAAATTAACCACCAAAGTGCCCTAATTGTGACAGTGTAAATGATATCACACAGAACAGGATCATGTCATACTTGTCCCTGGAGTTGAGGCCATACTAAGCAAAGCGAGGGCTCCTCGATGGCAGGCTTGGGCATCTGCTGCCCCTGCCAGCTAGAGGAGGGGACCCCAGGCTAGCATCAGAGGCAAAGATCCCTGCCATGTTCGCCTCATCCAGGGCTCTCTCTGCTCCCTAAGGCTCCTAGCGTGTAGGTTTTGGGGGGATTAGCTCTTTATTAGCTAGGATGAGCTAAGCTGCTGTGACAAAGAGACCCAAAGGTACGTATTTACTCAAATACAGAAGTTTATTTCTCACTCACATAATAGACTGCAGCTTGTGTTTTTGGCTAAAGGGTAGCTCTCTTCCACATGGTGACACAGGGATTCAGGCTCCACTGGTGGCTCTACCATAGACCCTCACTGTCATCTACAGTTTGCCAGCAAAGGGGAGAGAGAATTCTCAGAAGCCTTGGCCAGGAGTGGCACACATCACTTTCGCCCAGTTCCATTGGTGAGAACTAGTCACACGGCCACAAAACTGCAGAGGAGGCTGTCAGTGCAGTCTGGGCTCACACCTTGCTGTAGCTCCATCGTCACAAAAGGAGAACACGATGTGGGCGGGCACAGAAGTTTGCCCACTGAGAGAACTAAATGGCAGGCACTCAGGTGTTTAGATTCTAGGTCTAGACCAGGATTTCTTAATCTGAACACCATTGGCATGTAGACTGGATAATTCTTTGTCGGAGGGAGGGGAGGCGTCCTGTGCATTGTAGGCTGTGTGCCAACTCCCCGGGCCTCTGCCGCCCAACACAGCAGCACCCCCAGCCCCAGCAGTGACAACCAAAAATGTCTCCAAACACCGCCAAATTGGGGTCACAAAATCGCCCCTGATTGAGAACCAGTGTTCTAGACAACAAGAGCAATGGTCAGAATCTTCTGTCCACTAGAGGTGACGTGTAATGAAATGATGCGCTCACACTTACTCTTTGTCACTTGGAGAGCTCGTGGTGTGACCGCTAGTTTTTTGCTCACAAAATTGGCAGAATAGTTGAGGTGCTGACTTGAAGTCTCAGAGAGCACTGAGGGGACCGCAAGCCCTCAGACTGTCTGGGGAGAGAAGAACGCTGTGAGAGTGCCCATCACAGCCCGAGCAGCATGCAAAGAAATGATCTGAAGTTGTTTCACTTCCCTCCATGCAAAAGTCAAAACCACACTGGCTTTTCTGCAATGAACAGACTCTCTGAGTTACTTGTGCAGATTCCCTGGAACTTCTGTGAGAAACAAGATATTTTGGTATGTTGCTGGACACAAGACAGCACTGGTAAGCCCTGGAAAGTTCTTGTTTTTTTGAATATGGGCAACAAGAGAGTGGACAGACTCCCAGGAGGGATGTTTGCAGGAAACTGACTGTCCTGCAGTGTCAGGTGAGAATACTTTGCAGCCTGGTGAAAATTGTAGGTACCACCATGACCACCACACAGCAAAGCTTTGGGATGCCAGTGGTTGGCTTGAGCTCCTAGCAACCTAACAGCATTGTTCTACTTCATAGGACGCTGGTTTCCTGGCTGTAGCTGATGGGGATGACTTCATGCTCCATGGAGATATTTGGGACACGCTTCAGGGTTTGGATTATAGTCTCAGAAAATGAACTCCGGGTTTCTGTGTAGCTACCAGGAGGAAGTATTAGTCTCCTAACTCACTGAGAATATGCCATGCTCTGGGACATTAAGTGAAGATGGTTACATAAGTCTTTTTTATTTGGAAGCTACTTGAGTAGATGAAATGCAAGGTCATAATCAATAAGGTTCAATTTGAAGCACTGCTAAGAAAAAGGAATAGAGAGATTTGCTTTGCTGCTGGGGTTGCGGGTGTATGTCAGATCGAGATGTGTGTGCAAATACCTAGTACTCCTAATTATGAGTAATTATGAGTAAGCATGCGAGGATGTTTCACAAACCCATGTGCATCACTCTTTCCAAACAGGCCCGAAGACACCAGACATTGTGGCTTTTTTATTGACAAGTAATCTTGTGTTGCTGAATGATGGTTCCAACCTCAACGTGACCCTGTCACCCTCTTGCTCAGAGCCTGTTGGTGGCTTCCCATTGACTACAGGGAGAGTCCAAGCACCTCACCAGGCCCCGAGGCCCTCTGTGGTCTGGCCTTTGCCTCCTCCTCTGCCCCATCTGCTGCTGGCCCCGGCTGCCCCTGTCGCCTCAAGCCCCAAAAAACCGAGTGGAGCCATGAGTGCACACCGAGACTTGGTAGGTCCTGGCATTGCTCAAATTTCAAACCCCCAAAGTTTGGTGACTACTTTTTTTTTTTTTTTTTTGAGACAGAGTCTCACTTTGTTGCCCAGGCTAGAGTGAGTGCCGTGGCATCAGGCTAGCTCACAGCAACCTCAAACTCCTGGGCTCAAGCGATCCTTTTGCCTCAGCCTCCCAAGTGGCTGGGACTACAGGCATGCACCACCATGCCAGGCTAATTTTTTTCTATATGTATTAGTTGGCCAATTAATTTCTTTCTATTTATAGTAGAGACGGGGTCTCACTCAGGCTGGTTTCGAACTCCTGACCTCGAGCAATCCGCCCGCCTCGGCCTCCCAGAGTGCTAGGATTACAGGCGTGAGCCACCGCGCCCGGCCTGACTACTTTTTGGTTTCAGGAATCAGGTCACATGTTATACTTTCCAGAAAGGCTGCCTGACGTGCACTGTGGCCTCCCAGGAAGAACCGGCCACTCACTCCCATGCCCTTCGTGACACGGACAGCCCTGGGTCACCCAGAACAACACAGCACTTGCTGCACACATTGCTGTCTGCCCCTCACCTCTGACACCATGAGCTCTTAGGACAGGGACAGCATCTTATTCTTGGGAGCCCCAGTGCTTGCCCCTGGACCTGGAGAATGTTTGTTCAATAAAAGCTTATTCTATGTCTGTATTTTGTTGTTAAAATGAACAGTAATTTTACAGCACATGCAGATGCTATTATGTGTCTCTTCTCTTTTTGTTAACTGTGGTAACAAACACATAACATAATATTTACCATCTCAACCACTCTTTTTTTTTTTTTTTTTTTTTGAGACAGAGTCTCACTTTCTTGCCCAGGCTAGAGTGAGTGCCGTGGCATCAGCCTAGCTCACAGCAACCTCAAACTCCTGGGCTCAAGCAATCCTGCTGCCTCAGCCTCCCGAGTAGCTGGGACTACAGGCATGCGCCACCATGCCCGGCTAATTTTTTCTCTATATATTAGTTGGCCAATTAATTTCTTTCTANTAGCTGGGACTACAGGCATGCGCCACCATGCCCGGCTAATTTTTTCTCTATATATTAGTTGGCCAATTAATTTCTTTCTATTTTTATAGTAGAGATGGGGTCTCGCTCTTGCTCAGGCTGGTCTCGAACTCCTGAGCTCAAACGATCCGCCCACCTCGGCCTCCCAGAGAGCTAGGATTACAAGCTTGAGCCACCGCGCCCGGCCTTCTTTTTTCTTTTTTTGAGATGGGGTCTCATTCTGTCACCCAGGCCAGTCTCAAACCCCTGGCCTCAAGCAATCCTCCTGACTTGGTCTCCCAAAGTGCTAGATTACAGGCATGAACCACTATACCTCGCCCAAAATTTGTCCTTTTGTGACTGGCTTATTGCCCTTAACATAATGTCCTCCAGGTTCGTCCATGTTATAGCCTGTATAGAATTTCCTTCCTTTTTCAGACTGAATAACATTCCTGTATATGTACAGAGCACATTTTGTGCATCCATTCTTCTATCAGTGGACACTGGGTTGCGTCCACCCCCTGGCTACTATGACTATTGCTGCTATGAACATGGGTGGACAAACATGTTTGAGTCCTTGCTTTTGATTCCTTTGGGTATATACCCAGATGCAATTCTTTTGGGTACTTACTGTTTTCCATAGCTGCTGCACCACTTTACATTCCCACCAGCAGTGCACAAGGGTTCTAATTTCTTCACATCCTCACCAACGCTTGCTATTTCCTGTTATGGGGATCTTCTGCTACTGATCCATGAAAAAAGGCAAGAGCACAACTGTAGTAGGCAGAATAGTGCCTCTGTCCCCAAGGAGGTCCACATCCTAGTCCCTGGCAAGAGGGGCATTGCAGACATGACTAAGGATCCTGAGATGGGGAAATGATACTGCAATGTCTGGGTGACCCAGTGTGACCACTAAGATCCTCAGAAGGGGGAGGCCAGAGGGTCAGAGAGATGTGACAACAAAAGCAGGTCAGAGCGAAGAGCCGTGAGCGAGATTCTCCCTGGAGCCTCGGGAAGGAATGCCACTCCACTGACACCTTGGTGATAGCCCAGCCAGACCCATTTCGGATTTCTGACCTCCAGAACTGTAAGATAATAAAACTGTGTTGTTTTAAGCCACCAAATTTGTAGTAATTTGTTACAGCAACGACAAGAAACTAAGACACCGTTATCGGGGAAATGCAAATTAAGGCCTAAATAAGATTCTGTTTTAATTGGTCAAGCAATTGGAAAAAATTAATAAGCCTATAAATACCAAGCCTTGGACAGGGGCAGGAGACAGGGACGGGAGGAGCTCTCGCCAGTGCTGGGGTGAGGGGACCGTCATTTGGGGTAGCCACCTTGGAAAACAATCCAGCATTAACCCTAAAGTTAAACGATTCCACTCCTAGGCTACACCAGGGCTTTAGGTATGTGAAAGAAACGTGTAAGAATATTCATAGCAACACTCTTCACAATGGCAAAAACCTAGAAAGAACTTGAAGGCCATCCCTGGGAGAGGAGAGAGATAAACCCAGGTACGTCCACACAAAGGTCTGTCATGCACAGTTGAAATGAACAAACTACAGCGAGAGGCAGCACAAGGATGATTCTTACCAATACAATATTAAATGAAAAAAGTCACTCCCAAAAAATAAATACAGCAAGATGTATTTTTATAAAGTTAAAAACAACCAAGATAAAAATAGATGGTACTCTTTAGGAACACAGATATATGCAGCACAACAGCCTAAAGAATGTGGAAACAAAGGGAAGGGGGTTGCCGGATAAAGCAAGATTGGGCGTGGTTTGAAATGTTAAAATCCGGACAATAGGTGCGTGTCACTAGACTCTCCAGCTTTGTGTGTGTGTGATAAAAAATAAATTTTAAATACTATGAAGAGGAAAGCGAAGACCAATGAACACAGAGTCAGGGTGCAGGTAATTCAAGTGAGAGAGGCGGGGCCACGGAGTAGCAGGAAGCCCAGCAACGCAATGGCGCTAATCACTGAGGATCTGGCTTGGCTTTGATTTGTTTTGGATGCTGAGTTCATGGGCACCTATTACATAACAAACTAAACAACTAAATTAAAGCAAGCCATGCACGGAGCAATGAAGAAATAATTAGCAAAGTGGCGGGCAAAGGCCTGAAGTCAGCCCACACACAGTTCTCAGTGCTGCTGGTGCATGAGCCTCAGGACGCGTCCTCCCGGGGCTCTGCCTGCGAGGAGAGAGCTCAGACCTCATGGAGCCGGGATGCCGGCTCTCCTGCCCTGCTCTCTCCCTCACAGGCCATTTCCCTGTCATCCTTTCCGACCACCTGAGAGAATGCTCACTGGCAAAGGCCTGAGCAAGGCATCTCAGCTTCTAGGCTCCTAATGAAGAGCTGGACCAGACGTTTGGAATGTCACTTAGGTGTTTTGCTTGCATTGTCCAATTTTCAGACTAAAAGATAGCGGCTTGTATTCATCCTTGGCATCTGTCATCATTTAGGGACACTGAAGCACTTTACCTGGTTGCCGAAAGAAGGCATTGGGGTTGGAGGAGCTGCGGAGAGAGAAGTAGGCTAACCTGGGCACCTAGAAAGGGGGTGAGCCTTCTTTTAAGGAGAAAATCAACTTTTGAAAGAAAAAATTATTCTATGATACACGGTGCTTTGGTTTGGATGTTTGTTCCCCAAACCTCATGTTGAAATTGGATCCCCAGTGTTGGGGGTGGGACCTAATGGAGGTGTTTGGGTCATGGGGGCGGATCCCTCACCAATAGATCAATCCCCACACCCCTGGGGGAGGGGGCAGTGAATGAATTCTGGCTGTATCAGTCCCTGCCAGAGCTGGCTGTCACAAAGAGCCTGGCACCTTTTGACATGTGGTCTCTGCACAAACCGGCTCCCCTCTCGCTCCCCCAGGAGTGGAAGGGGGGGGCTCTCCCCAGATGCCCAGTCTGGAACTTTCCCAGACGTCAGAATCATGAGCCAAATAAACCTATTTTTCTTTACAAATTACCCAGTCTCGGGTGTCGGTTATGGCCACACAAAACGGACTCAGCGCTTGGTATAGCAGTGTAAGGAAGACTGTACTGGGGACCACTGTAACAGGGCAGGGGACACAGTTGGGCTCAACTCCAACGACAGCTTGGGAAAGTGGGAACTTATAGCCAAGGAGCAGGATGGGGGTCAACGAGTGGAAATTACTGAAGAGGAGACCTCAGGAGTCAGGGGACATTCGGGCTGAGCCACCTAACAGGATTCTTGCCAGACACAGGCTGGGGTGCCCAGACCCCAGCTGGGGGCGGTGGAGGCTGAGACCCTGGGCAGCTGTCCAGGGTGGGGGCTCTGGCTAGGCTGACTTAGTGGGACTCTTTGCTTCTTTGCTTTACAAAGAAGTGCACGCTGGGGCCGGGGAGGAGTTTGGTCACGCAGAGAACCTTTGTCAGCTAGGAGACACGGCCCCTGTGTTGCGGGCGTGTGTGAGCGTGTGTTTCCAGTGTCCCCTCAGAGCCCGCACATCCAGTTATGCCCTAAATCCCTCCAAGTCCATAAACGGTTCTGTCCCCTTGGAAATCTTAAGGAGAACTCAGGAGAGAAAACCCCTCACTTGCCCCCTGCCTACACCCAGCTCTTCCGGGTCGTCTCAAACTGCGGTTCCCGGCCTGGCCGCGGCGGCATGCGCAGCCCTGGACACCCGGTGGCAGCGCACATGCCGCTGACCGGCCGACTGGGAAGCTCCCGGATCGGAGCGGCAGCCTGTGCCTCCAAGCCCTCTGGGGGAAGTTTGAGCGCCACCCGCTTGCGCTTACGCGCTAGCCCATCCCTGGGCCCCTGCTGGCCTCCCCGCCTCCCCAGACATATCACGGGTCATCCCAGCCAGGACCCGACACCGCCCACGTTGCCCTGTCCCTCCGTCCCAAGCACCCCAAGAAACCTCAGCACCGGGTCAACCCACCCCCTCATTTGGTGGCTCTGCTTCGTGAGCTGCTGGAGCAAACCCGAGGCCACCCTGAGCTCCGTGTCCCCTGCCTCTGCAGAAGGCTCTGATGCTGCCCTTCCAGTCCACCTTCCTGCATCTGTCCCAAGCAGCTCCCCTCCTCTTCCCCTCAGCCGTGGTCCCACCGCCGCAGCTCTCCACAGCCCACACCCTGCCCTCTTCTGGGCACCTTAGCAGGTAGCTTTCCATGTCATTGAAAAAAAGAGAGTGGGACCATGAGGCAAAAACTCCTCCAATTTCCTCCATCTGCAAACGTGTCTGCCTCTTCCCTCTTCCCGATCTGAGTCAGAGTGGGGGGGGGGTGGGGGGAGGGAGGGGCACCCCCCAGCAGGGCTGGGGCCTCCCTCCCCACTGCCCGGGGGCTTCGTCTCTCCTGCTGCCTTCCCGCCGAGGTTCTCTCCCTGCATTCAAAAATGAACACCAACTGCATGACAGCATTTTCAAATGAAAAATGTTTAAATACACGCCGAGCATCCGTATTCTCGGACACAGCGCAGACTCGGCCTTGGACTCCAGCTCTCCCATCCCTAGTAAGGAGGCGCTGGTCACATTCCTACTTTCTCCAAGCTCCGGCTTCTTCTGCTGTGAAAAGGGGTATCATAACACCTTTTGTATGATTATTAAGAAAAGGGCTATGCAAAGGTTATTATAAATGTAAAACTTATTGCAGACATAAGAAAGAGCTTGACATGGTGGAAAAAATATTTACGATTTGATCCACGTGAGATATTTTTATTTAAACATATATATAATCTGAATGATCTTTAGGTACATTAGGCATCCTATACTTCACATCCTTACAACTTGATCGGCTGAAGTAAATGTTCCAAAAAAAGTCATGATGAGAATTCCTTAATTCCAAGTTTGATGGTGAGAAAAGGCCAGTGCTTCCATGTTACGAAAATTACTCACTTAAAAGAGAAAGACTGAGAGGATAAATTCCATGATTACCTGTTGAATAAAGCGATCTCTCTCTTACAAAACAAACAGCAGCCTTCTAGGCTCTGTGCCTATCCTATTCACAACCAGGTTTCTTGAGAGAACGAGCTACAGTAGCTCTTTCAACTGCCTCCCATTTGCTTCCTAATTCTCTGCTAACTGCTTTCCTGAAGACCCTCAGTAGCTTCCATGCCAACAATCCAACTGGCATTTCAGCGCCCTGGTTCATTCCTGCATTTTACGGACCACCTGACCCATCCTGAGTTCCTGGCACGAGCTACCGCACTGGAGGTGGTCACGGAGCTTCTCGTTCGACGAGCACACACCGAGCTCCTCCAACGTCCCGGGCCCTGTGCAACGTGGGCACTGCTGGGTGGCGGCACCCACCAGTGAGACCTGCCCTTGAGGATCTCACAGGCCATTACTGCAGACTCAGGTACGGGCAGTGAGACTTGGAGAACACACGAGAGGGACACCTGGCTTTAGCCAGTGGGAGGCAAGGGAGTCCTAGAAGCCATCCCTGAGGACCTGACACTCTAAAGGCCAACAAAGGATTAACCAATGAGGGGACGAAGGAGGATGCCCTGGGCAGAATAATCACATGTGCAAAGAAACAGTAGAAGCACAGTACAAGATAATACTATCACAGTCGCGGGGCAGCATAGTCACATAGAGACTGGGGTATTTGGGGAAGTGACACCTAAACTGAGTCATAAGAGCTGCCCAGGTGTCTACTGAGGAGTAAAGAACACCCTGGGAACACAATGAGTGTGTGCACAGGCACAGGGTGGGTTGCCGTGGGAGAGCTGTAAGCAATTCAGGCTGATGGAGGAGGTGACGGGCTGAGGACAGTAGCACCCGGGGAATGTCAATGCCATGTTAAGTAGTGTGTACTGAAAGTGACAGAAATCGCTGGGGGGGGGGGGGAGCATATAGAGGGAGACTCCCTTTTAGAATGATCATTCCAACTGCTACGTGGAAGGTGCGTCAGAGGAGGCAGGACTGGAGGCGGAGACAAGTCAGAAAGAAGGCCGGGGTGAGGAACCACAGATCCTCAACCAAGGCGGTGGCTGCAGGTGGAAATGTTTAGAAGCAGGATCAAGCGTATAAAGCCGTACTAAAAACACAGGCTTTCGAGTCAGATCTAATGCGAATCCCAGCTCTGCCCTTGCCTATCTGTGTCACCTTGGGCGAGTCATCTAACCTAAGACGCAATTTCCTCACCTGGGAAATGAGGACAGTAGCAAAGCCTACCTCACAGCTATGGAAAGGACACCACGGCATAATATATGCAAACGACACAACCCAAGGTGGAGCACACAGGGAACTGCAGCAAATGAGGGCTCCATCCTTGTTATCGTTAACTGTTAATAGACTTGGGTAGCCAGATGCAGGTTAACCAAAGAGGACACAGGACTCCAGGGCTTCTGGCCTGCTGTTACTAACAGAAAGCAGAGACGGAAGTAGGCAGATTGGGAGCAAGGCCTGGAGGAGGGTACATTCATTTGTTGAGTGTGAAGCACCCGCTGTTGGTAGAGATGACCTTCTGTGGGTCCCCACACTCTCACACATCTTGCTTGCTGTGTGTGCCAAGAACCCTGACTACTTTTTAGTGGGCTGCTAATCAGTGTTGTGTTTGTAGCAAGCCACCTTGAGGGAGGAGGTACTGTCTCCCTGTAGGACAAAGAGCAGTCTTGCCAACTGCTTACAAAAGCAGTAGATTCCTCAAGCTCGGTGTTCCTCAGCTGTGACGCAAGCCAGCTGCATGTGGAGCACCCATCTGGGCCCGTCGCTTTGCCCCTTGGGACTTGGAGGCGAGGGGGACTGGTGTGACTATGCTGGTGCTCACGCTTCTTGCTGTGCCCTGAGTACTAAAGTCTTAGGTTTCTGACCCTGGAGTCTCGTGTCTTCTGCCAGCATCCATAAATCAGTGACAGGTTCATTTATTGGCTTATAAATTGGAAAGAGAGACTTGGAGTTTTCAGTGTGTGCAAGCAAAGGATGGGGGCAGGAAAAGGATCCCCCAAAGGAACTCAAGAAGGAAACCTAGAGGGAAGTGGTTCCCTACAAGCCAAAGGAGTAGAGTTTCAATCAAAACAGAGTCGCCAACGGCATCCAGTGATGCTTAAAAGTCAAGTAAGATGAAGACTGAAGGTGGCCACTAAATTTAGCAACTAGGTCACCAGCCAAAGGTATCTCAATGACATAGTGTGGCCAGAAGCCAAAGGGAAGCAGGTGAGGAGTGAATGCAGGTAAAGAAGGAGAGACAAGGAATAAAAGGTATTTCTAAAAACTTAGCTGAAAAAGGAGAGTGGTGAGCAGTGGTGACCAGAGCAAGTGAGGCCAAATAAAACTTTTCAAATAGAGAGAAGAGATTTGAGTAGATCATATACTAAGGATAACAAGCTAGAAAAGAGAGAAAAGTTGGGGGGAGATTAAGGGCAAGGGGAGGAGGATGGAAGCAGGTCTCTGAAGAAGAGGAGAGGGCTAACTTTCAGATCCCTGGTGAGGGACTCTGCTCATCTCTCCCATTGAAATGGCATTTGGCCCGGCCACACACCCTCAGGCAAGCCACCTGCTAGCTGGGCTGTGCAGTGCCTCCAGGTAGGTGGCGCCCACTGTCCCTAGGGAGGGGCCTGGTCAGCAGGTTTCCTTGGGGGCCACCTTGCCTGGTGGTCCTGCAAGCCACAGATGAGAGACACAGAAGTACTTCCCAACCTGGGTGCTCTGGAGATGCCAGCAGGTGTGTTTTGCACAGTGTTCAGGTAAGTTTGGAAAGTGCTGCTCTTAGCTCTGCGAAGCCAGATTGTAGGAAGACTGAGTGTTCTCTGCCGGCACAGATGGGCATTTGGGAATGAGGTGTCTAAGTGGAAGAAAAAGCCTGCAGGGGGAGACACCAGGCCTCACCCTCAGGGTACCCGGGGATGACAGAGAAGATCTGCTGGGCAGACCCTGTGGTCACGGAGTAGGAAAAGGAACTCTCACTTGCAGAATATCTGTACTCTGCTTGGAGTTTATGTTAATATATTGACAAACATTCCCTGCTTGACCAAACTTTAGTCAGGCTCCTGAACCTTCTCCTAGACCCTCCTGTGCTCTTCCTTGTAGCACCCAGTCTTAGCAGAGAGCCTGCTAGGTCAGGGTAGCAGAAGCCCTCAGCCTGGACAGCTGGTCACCTGGATATCTGCTCCGGTTCCTCAGCCTCCACCCTCCCCCACGCGGTGTCTGGTGGCCTGTCTTCAGCGAGAATCCTGTTAGATCGGTTTGGCCAGAATCCCTCTCACCCTGATGTCTCCTCTTAGGATTTTCCACCCACTGACACCCCCCCACCTCCCCCACCACCGCTCTCCTCAGCTCTAAATCTCCACTTGCCCGCGCCGTGACTGGAGTTGAGCCCAAGCTTCCCCTACTGCAAGACCCCGTTGCAGGGTCCCCACGCCTGTCACGATGGCCCTGGATAAAGGCTTCCCTACAGTGCTCTAACACATGCCATCGAATAATGTTTGCTTTAACAGTGTCCGCCTGTTTTACTCTCCCAGTTCTTGACATATCCCAGCCTGACAGAGGAAGAACAGGACTCGGAAGCCGGGGCCTGCGTGACACTCAGTGCTCAGTAAGCGGTGGCGCCCAGCTATGGTCTGGGTCCAGCACTCCTGCCCGTGTGGCCCGCAGGTCCTTACGCCCTCAAGCAGCGCCCAGGGCCTGGGTCAGACAAGCTGCACAACTGCTGCCCCTGCTGCAGCCCTGCGCTGAGGCCACGGCAGCCACCAGGCCTACCAGGTGGCCTGTGGTCCGCCACAGGGACGGTCTCCCATGTGCCTTAGCGTTCTCTCCTGCAAGGCCTTGGTTGGCTCTCCAAGCACCGTCAGATCTCAGGGGTCTGGTCCTTTACAGGCTGGCCCGGCAGAGGCAGCCGGGAGAACGCGGCCAGCAGGTGTGTGGCGCTGGGCCTACTGGCTTTGCTGTACCAGGACTACCCCCAAGGACCCTTCTCCAAGGGTGTGAGGGTGAGAACGAGAGGAGACAGGAAGCACCTTTTCGGTGCAGACCCGTGGAGAGCCGAGGGAAGCAGCAGGCCCTCTCCATAGCAGGGCAGGCACACAACACACAAGCTGGCAGTTCCCGGGCTCGCGCCCCGCAGGGACACCAGTTCTCAAAGGAGTGTGCACCCGAGTCGCCTGACGCGCTGGCTAAAAATGCAGGTCCCAGGCCTCAGCGGAGATGCCCATTCGGAAGGTCTGGGGCGAGGCCTGGGAGCCTGCGTTTTCAACCCGCGCCTCAGATGCTTTGGGCGCTGACGCCCAAAGTGGGGCCCAAAGTGGGGCCCACAGAGAGAGCCGACTCCGGGCTGGAGGACCCCACCCCCGCGCTCCAAACTTTCCCCCTCTCGCCGGGCGCCCCCTCTCCCTCCCGCGGGCCTCCCTCGGGTGGGCGGCCGCGGAAGCGTCAGGGGAACCTGTTGGGGACCGAGAGCGACGGCCCTCGGGGCCTGCCCGCTCGCCCCCTCCCCCCGCCACCGCGCCACGGCCCCGGGAGGCCGCGCAGAGGGGCGCCGGCGGCCCAGCCCGCGGCCGAGGGGCGCGCGGGGCGGGAGGCGGGAGGCGGGAGGCGGGAGGCGGGAGGGCGCGCGGGGCGGGAGGCGGGAGGCGGGAGGCGGGAGGCGGGAGGCGGGAGGCGCGGCCCGGGCGCCGGGTGGGGGCCGAGGGCGGGGCGGGGCGGGCCGGCCGGGGCGGGGCCGGCGGCTGGCGGCGAGCGCCGGGGCGCGCGCCCGGGCGCGGGGAGGGAGGAGCGCGGGGAGCGCCGGCGGCCGCCCGCCCCCGCCCCCGCGCCGCCCGCGCGCAACAGTTCCCCCAAAGTTGCAGCCCGGGAGGCGGGCGCGCCGGCGGCCGAGGGGCGGGCAGCCGGCCGGGGACGCGGCCTCGCGGCCCAGCGCGGCGAGTCCGGGCGGGCGGCGGCGGCGGCGGCATGGGCACCCGGCAGACCAAGGGCAGTCTGGCGGAGAGAGCCAGCCCCGGCGCGGCGACCGGCCCCCGCCGCGAACGGCCGGACTTCTGGGCGTCGCTGCTGCTGCGCGCCGGGGACAAGGCGGGGCGCGCGGGCGCCGGCGTGGGGCTGCCCCCCTACCACCGGCGCGTGGGCATGGTCCAGGAGCTGCTGCGGATGGTGCGCCAGGGCCGGCGGGAGGAGGCGGGGACGCTGCTGCAGCACCTGCGCCAGGTGAGCGCGGGGAGGGGGCGCCGGGCTGAGCGGCCCCGGGAGCGCCCCGCCCCTTCCCGGGAGGCCGGGGCGCCGAGGGCCACCGCGTGGGGCCCTGTCCCGCGGGGAGGGAGCCCTGTCTGGCAGCAGGTGCCTCTGTGCTCCCGCTGCATTTGGGGCCTCAGGGCAGGGCAGAGGAAGGCCGGCCGAGTGAGGCCCGGCAAGGGGGACCTGTTGGAATAATGTCCCCACTTCTGTCCTCCGCCGGCAGAGAAGGCGGCTGGTCTCCAGGATGGTTGGTGGGAGGGGGTGCAGGGATGCATGCCGGGTCTCGGCCAGGGCTCTTTTCTTCCTTTCTACCCACTGGCTGGCAGTCACTCCCAGCCAAGGGTCCTCAAGGAGTGTGCAGTTATCAGTTGGAATCTGGCTTCCCCAAAGGGAGTCCAAGGGTGCAGCCCTGGGGCTAGTGAGATTCCAATCTGTAGGTCATTCACCCGCCTGGGAGGCGTCCTGGGTTGTGGTTCAGGAGGAGACATTTCACCTCCCCTGACCAACTTTGGCTGGTCCTCACCCGTGAGCCCCTGTGGGAAGCAGGGGAGCCCGGGCAGGCTGGGTTTGGTTTCCTGCGAGACTACCTGGCCAGCAGGAACACAGGAGGCTGCCAGCACTCTGCCCTCCGCCTGTGCCTGCCCCACTGGTTAGGGAGCAGCCTCTGCAGATCTGGACGGTTCCCTCTGCCTTGGGCTGCCCTGGGCTGATGGTGTTACCCACCTCTCTGGCTCTTTTTCCTTTCTCAGTTTCTTTTGGGGGAGGCCATGGCCAGTGCCATGGGTTTTGTTGTGTGCAAGAGAGACAGGAGGGTGCAAAGCTGTTCTCCTGTATCACCAAACAGGTTGTTTTGCCTGGCTTTGGGGTAGACAGACCAGACCCCATATTCTTGCTAGATTGACCCCATTAGAGGTGGAGCCTTCTGCGGATGGCAGAAGGGGGATCTCGAATGACATTCCTGAGGCTTTCCCATCACTGAGGAAAGAGGCTGTAGGAGTGCCTTCCTGGGAGGAGCTTCCAAAATCCAATCAGACCCACATCCCTGCTGGATTTTGTAGCACTCTACCCCACCTTTGTATGTGGTGCACTTGTACCCTGGAGTATTGTCTCCAAGGTACACACTGGACAGGGAAAGGGAAGCAGAGACCTGGGGACTTCAGAAGACTCAGGGCTTCTGCTCCTGCCTCTGCTGTTCCAAACAACGTCCAGAATGATGCCCGAGATGCTGCTGGGTCCCCAGATACCTTCTCTGAATTGAATCATCAAAGAAAGATGACATTATGCACCACTGAACTTTGGCAATGTGTATTTGTCTTTTGAAAATTGGAAACCAGTGTGTACGGCCTTTGTAGTAACTCTTTCACTTTCAAACAGAGTAATGGATTCTCCATACCATCGTATCCTATTTGCTCACCAGGCACACCAGACAGTGAGAAGGTTTTACTGATCACGTGCTGTTCCCCCAGCACTGGGATGGGTGCTCTGGGGATACAGAAGAGCAGTGAGATTGACAAGCCCTTCTCAGAGGGCGAAAGAACAGAGTGAAGCTAGATTCTCCAGGGCCAGTTAGTTGGAGGCCCACAGGAGGAGGCTGGACCTGAAGTGGCAGATACCTGCGGCTCCTCAGCCCCTCTAGGGCTCAGTGTGATTCCACCTCCAGGGGAAACCAAGCTTCCCCATTCCTTGCAGGAAAGTAGATGAGCCCCTGTAGCCCCCTGCACAGTCCTTGAGACGGGCACTTCCTCACACTGCACGTGGGTCTCATTGGTATCCTGGAGCCTTCCTCAGCTTTAGGCCTTGGGCAGACTCCTGGGCTGGGAGGTGGCTAGCAGACCTCCCCCTCCCCCTCGTCCACGTGCCCTCAGGCTCCGGGCTGTGTTGGGTTCCCTTGACCCCTGGCTGGTGAGTGAGAGCTGTGGGCCTGGAGAGCTGCCCTGTGTTGCCTGAGACGGCCAGACCAGGGTCCTTCCAGGAAGTGGTCAGGGGCCCGGAGCAGTGTGCGAGGGGCGCACAGGGTGTCCGGGTGTCCGTGACAAACATCAGCGGTTTTCTAGGACCCTGAGGCCATCTGGAGGAATGTCCAGCTGGGTTTGTGCTATACACTGAAAGAGCTCTCCTGGCTCTTTCTCCCAAGTTGTATTTTCCTTCCCAGTTTCCTGCTCCCATCTGGAGGTGGGGATGTTCAGAAAGGGATGACAGTCTACGGCCATACCACCCTGAACGCGCCCGATCTCGTCTGATCTCGGAAGCTAAGCAGGGTCGGGCCTGGTTAGTACTTGGATGGGAGAAAGGGATGACAGTCAGTGAGGGATGTGGGAACACACCAGGCCTCGCCAGGGTCAGAGCCAGGAGAGCCTTTTCTTCGGCAGCGCAGTGGGCAAAGACAGACTGCTCGGTCTGCAGGTGCTGCTGGAGTGCCGTCCAGGACCCCAGTGGGCTCCAGGGAACAGGAACAGGGCCAGGGAGTGGCAGCCAGGACAGTAGCCATCGCACCCCTTCCCCTGGTTCCTACAGCACATTCTCCTAAGTTTAATAATGTGGGTTTGGGCTGCCGGATTGGTGTATGCCTGGCCCACACGGTTGGAGGGGTCTCAGGATCCTTAATTCCCGTGGTTCTTAACCTCTTGGGGTCCTCGATCTTTTTGTGGCTCTCAAAGAGCTACACACGGGCTTCCCAGACATACGCATGAACACATGAGATCTCACAAGGAATTTCAGAGCTCCTGAAGCCTGTCTATACACTCCACGTCAGAATCTCTGCTCCAGTCTGCTGCTACCTGTCTCCCTGCTGTGACTTGCTACTGGCTGGGGATTGGAAGGAGGGGCCCAGGACCATGCGTGGCAATTCCTGTTGGGCTGAAGGATTGTGGCTGCTGGGCTGCTTTTTCCAAATGCCCCTTTCTCATCTAAGGTTCACGGGGTGTCTCTCCAGTTTGTCACTTGCTGGAAAGGTATCAGGGGGCTTCATTCGGCACAAATGACCCTGAACTGTGGCCAGGAGTGCAGGCAGGAAGCCAGGCAGCCGCCCTGAAGGAACAGAGAGGACCCTCTTCCCTTTCGGAGCAGTGTAATCTGAGAAGAGCTGGGGGCCAAGGATCAAGTCGCTTCCGGTCTCCAGTCTGCTGTGACCTTGGGCCCAGCAGATAACCTCTCTGAGTGTTTCCTCACACTCAGAGGGATCTGGGGTTGTGAGGAGAGCAAATGCTACAAAGTGTGCAAAATTGTCTTGGTGCTGCCAATCAAGACCGGTTCTTGCAGCAGCCGTGATAAGAAACAGGAGAATCTGCCCTACTTTGGGTCTGGCCAGACCAGGGGCCGCGTTATGGTAGTCTTTCACAGCCCAGCCCAGCCCAAGGATTTTTTGGATTCTGTCTACCTGGCCAGGGCTCGGTCTGGATCCAGAGCTCACTGCACGTTCAGAAGCAGCTGGAGCAGGGGTGCATGGGGATGTGAGAAGCCAGCTTTGGATGGGAAAAGCCATTCCTCTCCCCTTCCCTGGTCCCCCGTGCCCAGGTCCCCAGAGACCTCACCCTTCCCTGGGGGTCTCTCCCCAAGTGTTGGGCTCAGGTGTGCCATCTTTAAGGAGCCCTGGAGAGAAGGTGACCTTCTGTCATGGAGAGAGGGCAAGTGTTAGACTACTGGAAGATGAGGTGTCACCCCTTCAGCCCAGCAGGTTTTCTGAGTCGCAAAAATTTTAGACTGGGTTGTTGGCCCACTTCATGGAGCACCAGAACAAGGGGTCCATCTCCCTGGGACACATCCACGTGGGGTGCCATCTCTTCCTGTTCCCATGAGGAGGGGCTCACTCATGTGGCACACCCCTCCTGGGCAGAGCTGTCGGGTGTTAGCCTGCCTGGCACCTGCCACCACAGAGGTGTGGCTTCGGCCTGGACTCCTGGTTGTCTCTGCTGTTCAGGGTGACAGGGCTGGCTCCACTCTATACCTGGGAGCAGGAGCCACGTCAACTAATGCAAAAAGGCACCACCAGAGACCTATGTTACTTGCGCCTTAAGAAGAGCTGCATAATGGACAAGCACTTGGAGGCTCCCTGGCGATCTGCAGCCTGGGTGCTCTTTCCTACCTGGAGGCAGAAAGATGAGCAAAACCTTTTTCCTCCCACACCCCAGCTAAGACAGCCTCTTAGGCGAGCAGGCTGGAAGGCCACCAGACAGAGTGGGGAGGCCCCACACTGGGCCCTGCTCCTCTTCCTCCACCTGGAATGCACCTTGCCCTTCCCAGGCCCCTTCCTGGGCGTGTCAGTCCAGGCCCCACCACACTGGGCGGCATTCAATCCATGCAGTTTTCCCCTGATGTCCGTTTTGTTTGTCAGACAAGGTCATGTGTTTCCTGAGGGTAAAGACCCCCACCCCAGTTGTCTGCGGTAAAGCATTGAAAACCTGCAGGCTGTGACAAGCCTTGGTGAGTCTGTGTGCCGTAAGATGTGTGTACGTGTGTCTGTCTGCTGCTGCCATCACAGCGTGTCCTCAGAAAGCACTCACATCCCGGCTCTGGCTGTGCAACTGTGGGCTGATTAGCAGGCTTGTTAGTGCTGTCATGAGAGGCGGCATGTTTGCTTTGCGTGTGGTTGGATTTCTGGGAGTGAGGGCCATGGGGCTTGGCTGTTCCTGGCAGGCTGCCAGGCGGTGGTGTTCTTGGAGAGAGGAGTGGCACGGTGCCCGGCCTCCGTGGCACCATGAGATCCCGTCCGGCAGGTGCAGTCTGGGGCCTCTGCCGTGGTGGCGGGAGGGGAGCGGAGCCTGCTGGCGAGCCTGGCCCCACGCGCCTGATCTGCGCTTGTGCTGAATCACGTTCCTTCTCGCCACAAACAGAAACCTTCCTCTTTAGAAGCCGCCACTCTCTGGGCTGGATCCGGGCCTTTCCAGTGATAAAGGTGCAGGAGGGTTCCTATGTCACAGCCGCTTCATTGGTTTCCCAGGCTGCCAGGGACACTGTCCAGGGACACAGCAGCCTGTGTAGTGGCCGGGCATGACCACGGGGGCTGTGACTGGGCCAGTTATCCTGACTTCAGAGTCTGGTGAGGCAGAGGTGGGGTCCTTTTCCCTAGAACAAATGCCACCTTCTCAGTGATTACCAGAAACGACTTTGCCGTCTCCAGAACCCCCACAGTACTGGCCTCCGGGGCGGGCGCCCCCACCACTGTCACTTCAGTTCCACGTGTGCTTTTCTGAGGCAGCGGCATACGTAGGTCGGGTACTGGCGCACAGTCAGCTTTCAGGAAATCCTTATGGAATGGACTTTAATCTCGTCAGGCACACTCCCCCAGCTCGGTCCCTGCTGCTGCTTCCCAGGAGCCAGATGGGTTTGGCTCCGACTTCTCCCTGTGTTTCCACTCTGAGCACGGCCAGGGTGTCCCCCAGTAACCCGCGAGTGAGTCGTGAGTCGGTACTATGACTCCTCCCCACACTCTGCTCCCAGCAGCCCCTCCCACATCCCCGCCTACCTCCCGCAGGGGGGAGGCTCCCTGCAGAGGTCACCCAGGTCTTTCTCGGGGGAGGGGGGAGTCAGCACGGGAGGAGACTGTCTCCAGTTGGGCACCCGCAGCCAGCCGTCTGGCTCCCCTCCGCACCAAGAGCAGTGCTGCAGGTGTATGAGAAAATCACGCACACACTCGCGCCCCCCCCCACCCGGCTGTGTTCTTGCCAACTGTCTTGGTCCATTTGGGCTGCTATGACAAAGTGCCATAAACTGGGTAGCTTATAAACAACAGAAATTTATTTCTCAGGGTCTAGAGGCTGGGAAATCCAAGACGAAGGTGCCGGCAGGTTCATGTCTGGCAAGGGCCCACTCTCTGGTTCATAGATGGCGCCTTCTTGCTGTGTCCTCACATGGTGGAAGGCGTGAGGGGTCTCTCTGGGGCCTCTTGATAAGGGGACTGATCCCATTCATGAGGACTCCATGTCTCCCAAAGTCCTACCTGCTGATACCATCGCCTGGGGGCTTAGGACATCAACATCTGAGTTTGGGGAGGGAGGAGCACAAAACCTCAGGTCTGACTGTCTGGTCTTCTCCAATAGGAGAAACCCGAGGCCAGGTGGGGGTGGGGAAGAGGGCCTCCGTCATCTGCTGCACCTTGGGCTCACCACTGCTAGCAGAGCTGGGTGTTCTGAAAGAGAACAGAGACTTTGGCAGGCCACGCAGGGTGGGGACCTGCTCCCAGTGCCTGCTCTCCTCCTGCCCCCACCCCCAGCCCAGCCCGGCCCTGAGCTGTGCTCACGTGGCTCTCTGGGAGCATTTCCCAGCTTTTTTTTTTTTTTAACTTTTATTAGCTCAGACTCCTGGCTGCTGCAGCCATATGGAGTTCTGCCGATGGCTGCTGCTCAAAGGGATGTGGCATTTTGATGTTTCTAACTTTATCTAAACCCGGATAGACACAGGAGCCCAGCTGAGAGCGGGGAGTGCCGGTGTGTGTCTGTGTGTGTACGTGTACGCGCATGCGTGTGCAGAGGCGGCCTCACGTGGGTCTGAGGCCTGTGCCCCCCTCCAGAGCTGCCCCTCACCCCTGTTCGGCCCTCGATTTCCAAGGGTACCTCTCTGCCTCACGCTTCTGTGGCTTCTCTTTGTGTTTCTCGCTGTGTCTCTTCCCTGCTGTGTCTCCCTTCCCTGGGTGACACTTTTTTAAATGCCTCTTGTTAGCCAGCCACATCTTGGTCAGCTTCCCTCTGCAGCCCTCCCATCCTCTGCAGGTGGGGAGCGTGGCACTGGGCCGTGAGAGCTGGAAGGAGTTCGTGGGGGCCCAGGAAGGCGCGCCGGCTCGCCACAGTTGTGCCCGGCTCCCTGCAGTTGTCCGGGTGTCAGCCGAGCCTTGGCGGACAGCAAGCCTCAGAGACACCCCTCCTAAGTGCATGTGGCTTTCTGGCCCATAAAGCATGCTGTCGTGTTTATTTTCCTCCTTAGATAGTTTTCCAAGATTGGCAGGATATTGCTTAAAGTAAAAGGGTGGGTTTTTTTTTTAATATTATAAAAGCAGTGTACAATCATAGAAAAATGAGAAAATACAGATGAACAGAAAAGAAAAAAATCAGTATATATTAATTCATTTATTTGACAATCATGTGCCTGTTCTTCCAGGCTCATTTCTAGGCCCTGGGATGTATCAAGTAACCGACCAGGGAAAGACCATGGTAACACCTATTCCCCTCCCTTGGGGGTCGGGGGTGGCAGAGACCCCGAGGTCGCACGGCACAGGCATGCAGCCGGGCACAGAAGGGAGGCTGCCTTCACTGGGAATTGGGAGCCCTCAATTCTGGTCCCAGTGGAGACCCCAAATTGCCCCTTCCCCTCTCTGGCCTCAGTCTCCCCATCTCCAGAGTAAAGGGGTGGTGGCTGAGATGACC
Organism: Mirza zaza; assembly: GCA_008750895.1. Lineage (NCBI taxonomy): Eukaryota > Metazoa > Chordata > Mammalia > Primates > Cheirogaleidae > Mirza > Mirza zaza. Next base: position 13,248 of record VSMD01018754.1, on the reverse strand, counting down.
ACTGAGGTTCTGCCAGGTGCCTGTGGTTTCAGAACGTCCCATTCACGCCCACATGTGATCAGCGATTTCTTCCAAGCCCCGAGCCAGATTCACAGTGGAGCCCTGGGGTCACCCGCCCTGGCCCCGCAGGTACAAGCGTTGGGACACAGAGGTTCCAGGACACAGAGGGGACACAGACACCTCCCTCCGAGAGGTGCTGGGGCCGACCCCCACACACTCGCTCTCCAGGCCACAGTCCTGGCTGGCCTACCCCTCATCTGACAGAGTCCGAAGGGCCAAGTCACATAGTGGTGGGGACAGAGGCCAGAACCAAGAGACCTGCGGACTCACGTGTGAGCAAAACCCAGTGTGGCAGAGGCCGGGGCCCTTGAGCTGTGAGCCCTTCATCCCACAGTGCCAGGGAAGAGAGGCTGGGCCTGTGTCAGCCTGGGCAGGCCCGGCGCGAGTGGGCACCTGGCTCCCTCGCCTCCCTCTGCCCTCTGTGGGGGCTGCCCAGGCCCCTCACACCTGCCTCTCTCCCTCCCTCCACTTCCCACTCCGTCTTCCTTCTCCGAGGGCTCGCTCCCTGCTCTTCTGGATGGAGCCCGCCCTCGCTTCGAGCCTCTCTGCTGCCCACAGAGGCCTGGGCCTGCCAGCCCTGGCAGAGCTCTGGGGCCTTTGTCCTAAAGGGCGAGAACCCTGCCTGTTGCCTGGCTGCACCCTAGTACTGGGGTCTTTCGTTCTGCAGAGCCCATGGGCACCTACAGCGTGGCTGGCACCAGTAGGGAGAAGTAGGGAAAGCAGGGTCGGGGTGCTCATTTCTAGAAGGGCTCAGAGCAGCAGCTATGCCGTTGAAGGCTGGCAGGTAACCATAGGTCTGGCCATCGCTGGCCAGATTCCAGGCCTGGCAATGACTCCAGGGCTGGGCCAAGAGCCTGAAGCAGTGGCCATGGGGGCACATGCAGGCTTGAGGACAGCTACGCTGGCTGCTGGGCAAACTCTCCCTCCCACAGGGCTCACGAGCAGACACAAGCGCTAGGCTGGCAGTGCAGGGAGCCACGTCTCCCCCAGCTTCCCGATTGGGGCTTTGCCTCACCGGCCCTGCCTGGCCCTCCCAGCAGCCCTGGCACTCGGGCCTGGCCCTCTGCCCTCAGCCCAGGCTTCCCCCAGAGCACGCCAAGCCCCAAGGGGCACAGCCTGGCTATCTCTGGGTCCCTGCACTGCCCCCTCCAGGTACACATCCCCAACCCACAGCTGCCGTCCCTGGGGAGCCACCACCCACAGCTACAGGCAGCCCAAGGAGGCTTACAGGACACCCCTCTCCCACTGAGGGCACCGGACAAGGGGAGCCCTGGAAGCCCTCCCCACCCAAGCACACCATGCGCCTGCTGGGGGCATCATGTGCAGCCTGCAAATCCCCTCCCTCCCCACCCACCCGCTTAGTCCTGTTCATGCAGTCACTGCCTCGGAGCTCTGCACTCAGCCCCCACCCAGACAAAGAGGGGCAGGCGTGGGGCTGGATTCTCTCCCATTGTGCTGGGGTCAGGTGAGGGCCTGGAGAGCCTGCCCCACACCTGGACCTAACTGTCAGGATCCCACCCTGGACCCGGACCTGTCCAGCCCAGCACACCCCATGCTCCTGGCAGCCCCCCCCCTCCCCCTGCCCCATGGCCTGGTCCCGTCAGCACCTGCCTCTGCCTCGCCTGAGCCAGCAGGGAGCCCTCCGTGGGTGCAGACCTTGGAAATAGCCAGCTGGTAGGCGGTGGGGGAGGGAAGAGCAGGACAGGAGCTGCAGGTGCACCCAGGGAGGGACCCCTCTGTGGCTGGTGCCGGCTGTTCCGGCTCCCGTGGCCCCAGAGGAATCCAGCTGGGAACGAAACCTGTCTGATTTTTGCTCCTAGTAAATGGTCAGGCTGGAGCTGCAGGATGAGGGCAGGCACAGGGCTTGGGAGGGCAGATGTGTCCCCTCCTCTGCTGGTGGTGGGGTGCCTCTCCCACCCACAGACACCGGCTCAGCCCAGCCGTCCCTGGGGGAGGACAGGAGGTGGCCAGAGAGACCTCCTACACCACACCTGCCTGCACCCAGGGGTGAAAGATTCAAGCTCTGGGTTCCTGAGGAAAGGCCTGCAACACGCGCAGCGTGACTGTGAGGTGTCCCTGAGATTGGTTTGTAATCCCTTACTTAGGGCTCCTACTGCCCTTCCTGTGGGGACGCTGCTTCCTGTGTTAGTCAGGGTTCTCCAGAGAAACAGAACCGACGCGGGATGTATATGGCCATGCAGAGTGAGCCGTCACACTTCCTCACTACGCATGCTCTGAGCAAGACAGAGCAGGGGCCACAGAGGAGGAACCTGGTGCAGGGGGTCTATTCCCACCTGGCGTGAGGTCGGTGCAGGCACCAGGTGCGTCCTATGGCCTCGTAATGTGCTACTTGACCACTTTGCACATGTGCCCTCGCTGGCTCACTTTGGGTGTTGGTCCTGGTCACTGCACCAGAGGACAGGCAGGGCTGGGGCTTTAATGTCCTTAAAGGTCCAAGGGGCCAGATCTGCCTCTGCCTTCTCCCTGGAGGAAATGGAGGGAAAGGGTTCCCAGGGCTCCTTTGGTGTGGAGGCCTGCTACGGTCAGCTGACGGGTTCCACCGAGGCACAAATGGCCAGAGAGGAGGAGTTGCCTGCAAAGGGCACATGGGCCTGGACCAGGTGCTGGACTCCCAAGGCCTGGCCCACCCGGCGGTCCCTGGGGAAGTATTGGAAGCTGAGGCCTGGGTCTGTTTCGAATAACTCAGTGTTTTCCAAGCCTCCTAGGGTTGGGACGGGTGGGTCAGGTCCTCCCCAGGGCAGGGTGGAGGAAGAGCTCTGGGACGCAAGGCCTTTTCTGTGCCTCACTGTTCCAGGAGCCAGCAGGAGTGGGAGGCAGGAAGGGCAGAGCTCGGGAGAGGGGAGGAGAGGGGAGCCTCGTTCCCTGAGCACATTCTCTAAGTGACTTTTCCCGCAGCCTGTCTTTAAAGATGTTGAGACAGTGGTGGCTAAGGTGACAGTAACCGAGCATTGGAGGAAGCAGAGCAGGATCTCCACCTGAAGACTGGGTGTTCCAGTAAGGGCCAAGCTCCATGAGCTCACCGCCTCCACGTCTGAGCTTAGCCATGCCTCTGCTCAGGAAAACCAGGAACTTCGGGGTGTAGAGACCATTCAGTGAGTGAGTTCAGGTCACCCAAGAATGCCCATCACTTCAGTTTCCTTCAGTGAGACTTAGGACAGCTTCTAGCCCATACAGTGCCTTTGAGAGCAGTAGAAGAAGGCACCTCTCTGGTTGGGCACAACTGGAGTCAAGGCTTGGTGAGCTCAGCCCCACCCAGACGCCCTTGTGTGGTGCACGCCCTGCACAGCCGTACTCGGCAGCCTTGGCAAGAACGTGCAGAAGTTCAGAGGCTTTATAGCTATGGCTGGTCAGGAGCCTTACCCCTCCTCCCACGCACCTTCTTGGGCACAGCTTCTCAGATCACCGGAGGCAGGGAACAGTGAAACAGCCAGATGCTTGCCCTCTTTCTCCCAAATTGGGAAGCTGAAGCAATTGGGCATCTTCTAGAAGGCTCCAGCTCAGCACTCCTGCCCCCCAAAGGGCATCAGACAAAACTGAAGACACTCTGACTGGATCTGGAGTCACACCGTCAGGGACACTGGGGCACAGGTTGTCTGCCCTCGTGGGGCGCCCATGGCTCAGGGCCCCCAGTGTCCTGGAGGTCCAGGAGTTCCCCCATCCCCCACAGCTTCCCAGGCTACGTACATTCCCACCTCTGCCAGTCCTGGGGGGAGTAAGTTCTGGATGCTCCAGCCCTGCACGTAACCTCTGCTTCTCCAGCCTCAGTAATTCCAGTCGGCTCGTTCCTCCTAGGACGTGCCAGTCTTCCAAACTTGTTATTATTCTCAGCTGCAGGCTTATGTTTTCCACGTCCTTCTGGAGTTGTGGGGTTTCGGAGAGAAAATAGTCTCAGGCAGCATCCTCACTGTGGGGTTTCCAGACAGATGTTGGCCCAGAGACCTTCAGGAACACAGAGGGGTTGGTTTGGAACGTGGAAACTCAAGACACAGAACGAGCTGCCGCGTCCCGGAATTTGCACCTCCTAGCAACGGCCAGTGGAGCAGGGTGGGAATGAGAGGAATGGTTCGGGTACAGCACGTCGCAGAGGCAGGCTGCTGTGAGCCAGGGACAGGGCTCCCTGAGGGCGCGGGGGACACGGAGGGTGTTGAGAAGGAATTAGAGAGGCTGCTGTAGAAAACTGGCAGGAGGCTGGTTGGGAACCTCCCCGAGGGGTCTCCCCGGGCCGTGCTCTAGTGAAGAAGTCCACCAAGGGACACCTTGCAGCTGGGATTCCTGGACGCTGGGCAGGGAGAGAGGCCTGAGCAGAAAGCTCAGAGCCCCTGCCACGCCTGTGGCTCTGACCCTTGACCTCACCCACCTCCACACCCAGGCCCAACTCCAACCCCTCCCTCCCAGTGTCTCTCCAAGCTGTGTACAAACTCGGTGACCTCCCAGAAACCAAGCGAGGGCCCCTCCCTTCGCTGAGGACACCATCCCGGGCCCTGTGCAGCCTGGAAGGCTCACTGGCCCCTCTGGCTGCGGCCTGGCCCCTGTTGCTCCCCCATGGGGAGAAGCAGCCTGCGATAGGAGCGGCCCTGCTGGGCTGGGGCCCCCGCGGCCCCTGCTAGGAAGCCCTCGGGAAGGGCATCTGTGGCGCCTTTCCTGGACCAGCCACTGCCCAGAGGGTGACACACGGTCCTCGGTGATTCCATTTTGAAAGGCCTTGGGGAGAGCAGCCAAGCGTGGAGAGGAGGAGGAGGCAGGCAGGGCCTAGCCCGCAGCCAGGGATCCGGGGACCTCCCCTCCTCCTCCTTCTTGCCCTCCCGCTTCCTGCCTGGAGCTTATGCGAGCTGGAGTCCTCATCCAGCATGACTCATCTCTACTCACCAGAGGGAGGGCAGCGAGAGGTCTGAGTCCAGATTCTTGGAGGTCTCGCCTTGGCCTTAGCCTTGGCCTTGCCTCTGACCTTGAGATTGAAGGCAGTAAAGCCCTTAGCTTGTTGCGATGGTTAATTTTATATGTTCACCTGGCTAGGCTGTGGTCCCGGCTTTCGGTCAAACAATAGTCTAGATGTTGCTGTGAAGGTATGTTTTAGATGTGATTACCATTTAAATCAGTAGACTTTGAGTAAAAATAGATTACCTTCTATAATATGGGTGAGCCTCGTCCAATCAGTTGAAGGCCCTAAGAAAAAAGAGGGGTCCCTGAGGAAGAAGGAATTCTGCTTCCAGACTCCAGAGGGCAATGCTAGCTCTTCCCCAGGTCCCCAGCCCCCATCCTGCCCTGCAGATTTCAGACTTGCCGGTGCCCACAATTGTGTGAGCCAATTGCTTAAAATAAATCAATTTCTCTCTCTCTCTCTCTCTTCCTCTGTCTCTCCCTCTCTCTCTCACACACACACACACAAGTTTCTTATTGGTTCTGTTTCTCAGGAGAACCCTGACTAATATGCTACACTTAACTTCCAAGGGCTGGTCACCAGGAGAGGCAGAGTTAGAAACTCCTGGGGCCCTCCTGTGCCTGCCACTTGCTCACTGTGCGAGTGCCCTCCAGCCCTCAGCTTCTCACTCCAAGAAATGGGCTGTTCCTGTGAAGTCTCCCCTACTTGGAAAGCAGAGCTCTACGGAGCCAGAGGACCCTCTAAGTCTGTGGTCCCCACCGCCTGGGCTCCGCCTCCTGTGAGCGCGTCCGGTTCTCAGAGGAGCGCGAACCCTACCGCAGACCGCACGCGGGGATCACGCGGCGGCTCCTTACAGAACCGAATGCCTGAGGGTCTGGGCGGAGCTGAGGCGGGGATGCCGGCGCTGGGGAGCGGCTGCGGACACACAGCAGCAGCGGCAGAGAGGTCTGACTGCACAGCAGCGGTAATGCCCTCGACTCACCCCCAGACCATAACCACCCCACCGACAGTCCGTGGAAGAACTGTCTTCCACGAAACCGGTCCCTGGTGCCAGAAAGGCGGGGAATGCTGCTCTAAGTCATTCCTCCGCCTCTTTGCCCTTACCGACCCATCCTCTGACGCTGGACCAAACCTGTCATTTAAATTGGGCAAAATTTACTGCAGAGAGGGAGAAATGGACTTAAATGCATTCAGCAGCGGTATAAACAACTGCTTATGTTACATTCAGATTATTTCCCAAGCAGAGAGATTAGGAGGGCGCTGGGTGGATGACAGAGTGCCGAGAATTCGAGGAATGCAGGAGCCTGTGGACCTCGGGGACCATCTGGCCCCAGACTTTCTGCAGAATTCCAGTCCCACAGCTGCTCCGGAGAGGGCAGGGAGGGGCTTGGGAAATAAGATTGGGAAATGCTGCAAGTGCCACCTCCCTTTCGGAGAGTTATAAAGCGCAGTAGCCGAAATGTCCAGCGGGAGAAAGAAAATGGATATCTGTTGAATTCTTTGTGTTCCACACCTGTTTGGTCCATGTGCCTCTTCTGCAGCTCTCTCCCAGTGCCACTCCCAGTCCCACTCCCAGTCCCAGTCCCACTCCCAGTCTCACTCCCACTCCCACTCCCAGTCCCACTCCCACTCCCAGTCCCAGTCCCACTCCCACTTCCAGTCCCACTCCCAGTACCAGTCCCACTCCCAGTCCCAGTCTCACTCCCACTCCCAGTCCCACTCCCAGTCCCAGTCCCACTCCCAGTCCCACTCCCACCGTGTGCAGGAATGAGCCGTGCAGCCCTCACTGTGGGTGGGGAAGCTGTGGCATTTAGAGGAGACTTGCCGGGGTCCCACTGTGACTTGGGGTTAAACTCAGGATTGGGACCAGGTCCTGAGCCACGTCTGGAAGTAGGCCAACCCCTCTGTGCGCCTCCGGCTCTCTTTAGAGTTTTCTGAAGAGAAAGCACGCTTTTGGTGTTTATTTGTTGCTACTGCTGTTTCTTCGATTTTAATTAAATTACTCTTGGCAACAGCCGGGCATCTGTTTCCAGAGGCCTGTTTCGTGCAGAGGGTGTCATTTTTAAAGACTTCGAAGTTAAACACCAACTATGTGCAGTCCTGAAGCCCCTTGCTGAGCGAAGCTGCCAAACACAGGGCCCAGCCTGCTGAGCCCTGCCTGGTGGCAGACCTGCGGCCACACTTGTCCTGGCGCTGCTATTAAGAGGGCTAGCCTGCTGGGAGGCCCGGCTTCAGAAACCTGCAGGGGCTGCGTGGCCTTGGAGGGGCGGGAGAGAACCCACTGTTCGCCCCTCGCCCCTCAGCTGGGCTGGGCAAAGCCCCATCAGCAGTGTCTTGGCTTGGACCTCCGAGGGGAACCCTCCCAGCAGCATCTGGCTGGTGTCGGCCAGCTGGGTGCTAATCGGCACCTCCTTGGGTGCCAGGCTCATGGGCCTGTGGGGGTGGCAGGCAGGGAGCCAGGCTGCCCTGGGGAGGCAGCCTCCAAGATGGGGCCCAGGGCTGGGCAATGCCCACCTTCGCTTAGCCATCAGCAGGAGGGTGGGGAGGCCTCACCTCCAGATAGGGCTCCTGTGCGGCTGGGTGTTTTGGGGGGGAGAGGGGAGCATGGTGGTTGCTTTTATTACTTTCACGGGTTTGCTTTGCTTTGGTATCTTCCAAGCCTGAGCAGCGTGCCTCTGACTCTCAACCCAGTAGTCTTCCCTCTCCAGGTGCACCAGTGCTCTCCCCCTGGGCTCTGCAGGGCTCCCCGTCATCTGCCCAGTCCTGTCCTCGATATTCTGGGAGCATGCACACCCACATGCACAAACACACAGAATACTTACAACTAGTTGGATTTTCTGATTTAATATTAAATATATATTGAAGTGAACTTCGGGAGACCGAGGCAGGAGGATCACTGTTCAAGACCAGCCTGAGACCTGTCTCTACAAAAAATAGAAAAATTAGCTGGGCATGGTGGTATGCACCTGTATTCCCAGCTACTCGGGAGGTTGAGGCTGGAGGATCACTTGAGTCCAGGAGTTTGAGGTTGCAGTGAGCTATGATGACACCACTGCACTCCAACCCTGGTGACAGAGTGAGGCCCTGTCTCAAAAAAAAAAAAAAAACCATATAGATATATGTGTATGTGTATATATGTAAGTGAAAAAATTTAAACCTAGTGTTTCCTTAAGCTTTTAAGTGGAATGTACCACTTTCATTATTCTGCTCACAAATCTGGTCAATTTAAACAATTGTGTTCAAGGCTAGAAGGTTTATAACTTAAGTAATTAAATTTCTTTAAATATCTTGAAGTGATTTTTATAAACTTAAGATACCCAGTTTTCTTAAGTTAATTAATACCCATCCTAAAAAGCAGGACTGTCCCAGGTTCCTAAACAGTTCTTAAAATTTAGTAAGTTAAGCTTATAAATACGGTGACTATTAAGTTCTCTGAAACATTTCAGAACTGTTACAAACTTGGCCAAATTCTCGTTCCATGTTCTGCTTTAAATCAGTTACCCACTTTGAACTGGAATTGGAAGGCCAATCTGTTAGATACGCGATATGCCTAATTCTCTTAAACATCACCAACATGTGAAATGCCAGGTTTATATATTCCTACACTTATTTGAATTTCATTTCCTTGCATATCTCCCTGTTTCATTCTAACCCTTTGTGGGCTACAGACGCTGAGGAAGGAATTCCACTCCAGAGCAATCAAGCCGTGGGTGCAGCTGCTTTTGCACCCCAGACCCCCTCCAGGAAGGTGGTCCTGGCCCGCGTCTTCCGGTAAAGTGACTTGTTTCCTCTTTCTCCAGCCTTCAACCCCCAGCCCCTCATCACCAGACTCCTCCTCCCACAACAGGACGGCTTCAGCGCTGGGTTGGGTTCTTTTTGTTGCTTGGTTTTTTCTTTTCTGAGTTCTTGCCCTGCTCTTGCAGCTATGCAGCGTCCTGGGCCACGCCAGTGATGAGAACCCCAGGGAGTCAGAGGGAGACCCTCAGTAGCCCCGCCCCTTGTGGTACGGAAGGCGCGCTGCCCCGGTGCCGACCGATGTGTGTGTTACCGGGTTTCCCCGAAAATAAGATCTACCCATAAAATAAGCCCTAGCAGGATTTCTAAAGCATTTGCTCAAGATAAGCCCTACCCGGAAAATAAGACCTAGTGATGGGCGTGGCTGCGCAGTGCATCTGCACACCCCACGCATAAAGAAGACAAGCAGCCCTTCTCATCTGCCCCAGGAGAGCTTTAGTGCTGGACAGGAGAGATTGGGGCCCATGGTTCTAAAGGAAATAGAGTTCCAAGAAATTCAGGATGGAATTCGGGGTTTGGAGAGTGATGATGATGTTCCAGAAGACGAGTTAACTATATTTGAATAAATGTAGATTGTTATACCTTACTTAAAAAAAATAACACATCGCCTGAAAATAAGCCCTGGGGTGTCTTCTTGAAGAAAAATAAATATAAGACCCTGTCTTATTTTCAGGGAAACACGGTGATATATTTCTGACTATTTCCATTCACCACTTTTTTTCATTATGGTAAAATACATGTAACATAAAAGTTAACAGTCTAACCATTTTCAGGTGTGCAGATCAGTGGCATTAAGCACATTCGCAATGTCGTGCAACCACCACCACTTTCCATCTCCAGAACTCTTCCATCTTCCCCAATTCTACGTTCCATCTTTATGAATTTGACTACATTGAATGACTAAATACTCTGGGTCCCTCCTATAAGTGGAATTGTACAGCATTTGTCCTTTTGTGAGTGGCTCACTTCACGTAGCTTAATGTCCTCAAGGGGCGTCCTTGCTGTGGCATGTGTCAGCATGCCCTGCACCCCTTGTTTTTAAATGTTCTTTCTCCTACTGAGCTGAGCACCCCCGGGGGTCCTGTAGGCAGCATCTCTGACGGCCAGCTCCACTCGGGGAGCAGCCAGCGAAGCAGAGTGTGTTGGGGCTACCTGCACCGCAGGCCGGGGCCGGGGAGGCAGCACGTGGATCTCTGGCCCTGACGGTCCTTGGTTGCCCTCAGCTGAGGGGGAGGGGTCCGGCCCACCTGCCTCGATCTTTTCCCCTTTTGCCCGGTGTGCCCCTGGGGAAAATGCCCCCTCTGTCCCCATTGCTGTGTTAGTTTCCTGGGGCTGCTGTAACAAAGTACTGCCAACGAGGTGACTTAGGACAGCAGAAACGTGTCTCTGGCAGTTCTGGAGACCGGAAGTCTGAGTCAGGTGCAGACAGGGCCGCACTGTACTCCCTCCTGGGGCTCCAGGCGATTCTGGTCTGTCCCCTTCCTGCTTCTGGTGGTTGCGGCCACATCACCCCATCTCTGCTCTGCCTTTTCTGGGTCAGTCTTCTGTTTCCTATAAGACACCTGTTTTGGATTTAGGGCCCACCTGGGTAAAGCAGCATGATCTCATCTCAAGATCCTTAACTAATCACATCTGCAAAGACCCTTTTTCCAAATGAGGTCACAGTCCCAGTTTCTAGGAACAAGGTGTGCGCGTGTCTTTTGGGGCCCACCGTTCAGCCATCTGCGTTCCGTATCCATTCCTCTGCCCAGTGTGCGTCCACAGGCGTCCTCTCCCTTCCCCGTGGCACTTTATGACTCCGTCCTCCTTCCAGAGAGACCTTTGTGACCCTGGAGAAGCAAGTCTTATCTGGACCTGGCTCCTTCACTCTGGGGTATCCCCTGTTCTCTCCCTGGTGGCTTCCTCAGGCTGCGTTTCCCTAGCAGCACCTGGCATTTCCCTTCCTTCCCGGGGGAGTCCCCCGGAAGACAAGCCAGAATGCCACAGGGGAGGGGCGGGAGTCCAGGCACCCAGCTGAGGCCTGGCATTCCCTGGCGTGTCCCTCTCTGGGGAGCCCAGGATGTTCCAGAGGCAGGGAGGGCGCGTTCCGCTTCCTGCTTGCCCTCTGGACTCTAATTAATTTCCTTCTGGCGGACTGTGTTTGATTACAACCTCATTAAGCAGCTTTGCACATGCGGGCTCTCTCGGTTTCGATATTGATGCTGCCTGCCCTTGCTGGTTAGTATTCAGAGCAGCTGCCTGCCTGCTCCCCGGCTCTGCTGTGGCAGAAACTGTGGAGTCACGCCGGAGGAGGGACAAGCCGAGCTAATTTCCCGCGGGGCCTTTCTTCTGGGAATGGGGTTTCAGATGAGTCTAAAGGGAAGGGGGGGTTGAGACTTAAAATAGAGGCTGCCTGGCAGCCTGCGCGTGGTTACCCCAGCTTCCCTCTGAAACACCTAAGACATACCAGACACAGACGGACACACGGGGACGTGCTGGGAACACTGAGAACAAAGACGGGTGCACAGTCTGGGAGGAGCCTCCTCTCACCGCCAGACACGTGGAACTGGTCCAGCAAAGACGTGATCCAGGCTCCCCTCCGGAGGGCGAGACTGCCGAGGAAAGGGGGCAGCCGGTCTTCCCTCCGTCCGAGGACTTCACCTGTCTGAACATCAGGCAACCAGCCCCCACCGCGCAGGTGACGGTTTGGGGGTAGGGACAGGGCTTCCTCCCTCTTGCCTCCTTGCACCCTCTCCCACACCCCTGTCCGAGTCCCTTCGGAGGCAGCAGCTCCAGGGAAGCAGCAGCAGGAAGGCGAGAGAGGGCAGTCGCAGAAGCATGGCTGCTGTCCGCACCCCCAGTCCAGCGCGGCTGGTGGACTTGGCCGAGCACGGGAACCGTCCTGGCACACGGACGCTATTGCAGGTTTCCGTGGACGCCACTGTTAGGAGTGTCGGAGACCCAGGCCATGAGGTGGGTGAAGCTGTCCCATCTCAAGATCAGAGTCGTGTCAGTTCGGTGTCTGGGGCTCAGCCCGGGGCTGGGCTCCCGACAGGCCAGCGCCAGGGAGGTGGATTCAGCTCCTACCCGTGACGAGGACAGGGGCAGATGTGCCGGTAGATGCGGGTCTCACTCCATCTCGCCTTCTTCGAGGGTGAGAGAGAGTGCGGAGAGAACACCTGGACGCAGGATAAACACCTGCAGCTGAACCCCGACCTCTGGAACTGAGCTGCGGCCGGGCCCAGGAAAAAGTGGACTTTGTGGGAAAAGAACAAAAGGCCACGAGAGGAGGCCAAGCTGAGATGGGAAAGAAAACCAACAAGATGAGATGAAAGGGGAGATTAATGATCGCAGTAAGAATTGCAAGAAAATGAAACGCTAGCCGATCTGCCGTCCTCACCAGAGAGCAGGGATGGCGGCGGAACATGACATCAGTGGCTTGGAGGGCGCACTCCAGCCCTCCACGACAGCCTGTTATGTAAAGAATACAAAAAAGATACGTCTGGAAATGCAGAGCCAGTGTGGGGCTTCCTGAAGAAAAGCCGGGCTGGGGGAAGGTCTGCGTGTGCAGAGGGAAGGACCCCAACCCCGGAGGTGAATCGGCGAAGGCAGGCCCAGGACTGGACCGGCGGGAGCAGATTGCAAGGGGCAGGAACGGGGCAGGAACGAGGCCTGACTGCACGCCTGCCTGCGCCCTCCAAGGCGCGTGTGCCTGCCTGCTGGGACCCATACCCTTTTTAAAACAATCGTAGTAAAATACACACACAACATAAAATTTACTATCTCACCCATTTTTAAGTGTACAGTTCAGTGGCATTAAGTGCACTCACTTTGTTGAACAACCAACCTCCGGAACTCCCTTCATCCCGCCAAACGGAAACTCCACCCGCAAACACTAGCTCCCAGCTCTCTGCCCCAGCCCGGCACCCACCGCTCCACTTTCTGTCCCTGGGAATTAACTACGCCAGGGAAACACACGATATACATTCTTTTGTGTCTGGCTTATTTTCCTTAGCATAATGTCCTCAGGCTTCGTCCCTGTCATAGCAGACAGGATTGCCTCCCTTTTTATTTTTTTTATTAATTTATTTTAGACAGAGTCTCACTTTGTTGCCCAGGCTGGAGTGCTGTGGCGTCAGCCTAGCTCACAGCAACCTCCAACTCCTGGGCTCAAGCGATCCTGCTGCCTCAGCCTCCCGAGTAGCTGGGACTACAGGCATGCGCCACCATGCCTGGCTAACTTTTTCTATATTAATTTCTTTCTATTTATAGTAGAGACAGGATGTCGCTCTTGCTCAGGCTGGTTTTGAACTCCTGACCTTGAGCAATCCGCCCGCCTCGGCCTCCCAGAGTGCTAGGATTATAGGTGTGAGCCACCACGCCCGGCGGCTCAGATTGGTATTGAACTCTTGGCCTCAAGCGATCCTCCTGCCTCAGCCTCCCAGAGTGCTAGGATTACTGGCATGAGCCACCACACCAGACCTAATTATTAAACTCTTGAGATAGAAAAAAGA